>CAACVS010000631.1:97032-169488 GCA_900660405.1 Pseudo-nitzschia multistriata | reverse complement strand
ATCACGGGAGGGTGTTGTCCGTAGGATATCAGACCGTGGGTATGATTCATACATACGACACATACATACGATACGTATCTACGATTCATACACCACACCATACATATATGATTCACTTGATCCCCTAGGATTCATATGATCGACATGACTCATTCCATTCACTTGCGCGAGTGACTCGACTCATTCGATTCACACCTCACTCGATCCCCACAGCAATCCATTCTAGATTTCATAGTTCGTCGATCCTCGATAAGAGCATCGACTCACTTTTCTACTAGCACACACTTTACATCTCTTTTAGGACAGTCACTCCCACAACTTTCAATCATTTGCAAATGATGTAGAGGAAACTATGATGGCATTGTTATCATGATTATTTTCCTCACCACCACTGGATAGTCTACCCCCTGACGAGATTCTATAAATTTAGTGAAGCTGCGTTACAGAAACAATAGTTTGGTTATTTTATGATCTATTCTACTGATATATAATTGATGGCGGGAGTGAAACCCTTTTCTAGTGCTTAAAGCGCACTGCGCAGTATTTCAAGTTCTATTCCAGTCCAATCGGGGAAAACACTTTCGCTGTCGTGAATCGAAATGAGATCGCCGCCGTATAAATTGTCTACAGTTTGTTGATAGTTATTCAACGGCGGATCGTCAAGCAATGGATTCGAAACAATTACCGACAAGTCCTCGTCATCATAGTTTTCATTGCAAGAGTCAGATCCTTTCGTGCTGCAGTCACTATCCGAAAGAACAAGATTATGAAGCTTCGTAGGAATCACCGACGTGTTAAGATATTGGCAGGGACTAGATGCAGTATTTTCCAATGATTGCATGCTGTATGTCTCGATTCTCGAGTCGTTCTTCCTCATGAAGGAAATAACTTCTGCTCGGGAAGGAGATTTTTGCAACAATTGCCGAACGTGTTTGGATCTGCGACTCGTCTTGTCGTTCGACTTTTGTTGAAAGTTGTCAATCGATTTCTTGTCCAAAAGGTCTCGTCGACCTCTGATGAATAACGGATGCCTGCATTCCCCACGACGTGGGCCCTTGTATGTGCGTTCGAAACCATAGAGTTGGAGCTGTCTTACAAACGATTTGAATCGCGTTTGATTGAATACTTGTTTGAGTAGTCGAACAATCGCTTTTTCGTCTTCTGGGTCTGGGCTGCCATCGACGTGTATCTTGAATGAGTTTCCATCCGGCATCCAGGAAATTAGATGGGCGTATCCGTCGCGTTCTGCACTCTGTAGCATGTCGTAGAGACGTTTCGGAAAAACCGGCGGTCTTTTCTTGCCGGAGGACGAACTTCCAGTGCTTGTATTTCGTATCGGCATGATGTTGTGAATACTTGATTATTTCAGCGTTTTGAAATTGGTATATTTTTATTTTGTGAAACGAATCAAACACGAAAAACGTTTGCTGTGTTGTCAAGATTATCTTTTTTCTCATTTGGTTCCCTTCATTGATTTGCATGAAATTGCATTCACACGGCGGATTACCCTCTAGTTGCAGAATCTGGAAAGCAGTATTGACGTCTTCAATTACTTAAGCTCCTCTGAAATCAATGTTGAAGTTATTAAATCTTCCATTTGTTTTCATTACGCTCCTCCAAAACAAAAAGTGTGTAGGTGGGTGAGATGCTTATCTTCTTTATCAAAGCTCTACAAAGTTGCGGAAAGGTTGACTAATTCAGATTGTCGCTTAAGTAAGTTTACGAGAATAATTATTCATACATTCAATTTAAAAAGATTCTTTTCTCGTAGCTTCAGTACCCAAAATTGTATTTGACAGCAACATATGACTCACAACACTACCATTGCTGACTTGAATTTCGAAATAGAACCCATTCAAGATTCCTTCTCTTCTTTGCAGAACAAGAACGTCTATTAAAAACAATATATGTTAAATACATAGATCGCACCATCGAGTCTCGGTTCTTCTGATTCAAAAAAAGTCGAGTCTCGGTTTTTCTGATTAACGGACGCAAAGTTCTTCTTCATTACTGCTCTTCCAAGATTTTTTTCTATCGAAAAATACGAAGAAATCAGGATTTGTTCTTCGCTAGAGAACTTAAATGAAAAATCACATGACTTATCAGATCGTGAACAAATGAACCTAATCCTTGCTGTTATGAAATATCAGCTACGGTAGGTATCGTACCTGGTACTCGAAAGTAGTACTAGACTGAACATCTCCAAACGTATGAGGGGCAAAAATTTGTGATTGTCAAAAACAGTTTTAACTTTTATTGGGTACGTATGTACGTACGGCCGACAAAACAAAATGTACTCCTGGGTGGAATCGAACCACCGATCTTCTCCGTGTAAAGGAGACGTCATCACCCCTAGACCACAGGAGCTTCATTGCTCAGTCGGTAGTTTAAAATTCAAATTTAATTTATAATGACTACAGCATAGACATTAGAAGTGGCTCTGGTGGTAGTGGAATGATAGGTACTGAACCATCGATCACTCAGCACCGTTTCTGATCCAATGAATGGAGAGGCTAGTCTATTAGCTTCAGAGTCCTTTGTTGTTGGAAGACACAGTGGTTTGAAAGCTATTACTACTAAAATTACTACTCCGTCAACATTAGCATGGTTCCATGATGATTTGACCTTTTACTACAATTACTAGTACTACTACTTGTACTACTACTACTACTAGTACTTTCATGTAAGTAGTATTATTTAAGTGGTGAGCAACATAATTCATTTGTTACCATGGAAATTGAGGTCATCATGCACGGAGAAGCTTCATGATAAGGAACTATTGAAAAAATGTGAATTTCAGTCACATTTCAAATATGGAGTGAAGTCGAGTGGAAGTCCCATACAACTCAGTGCTGAAGGATTGGTGCAGACTGAAGGTAAAAGCAGTCAATCTGCACCCAACCCCAAAAGAGGAAACCATATAGATTCTATCGTTTTGTTTTCGCCGCAATCTACACCATTCCAAGAGCACACGTCTCCTTCCCTGCCATGGGCCCAATGGTTCTGTTGCACAGGAAATGCACTAGACGCTGCCATTACATCGTAGAACATGGTAAGAATATCGTCGTCGGTGAGTTCAACACATCTCGAGCTACCAAGATATATCGTCGTTCGACCGTCGGGACAGCGCTTACACCCATCCGAGTGAGTAGCGTGGCCGGGGTCAGAATAGGTTCCGAGAGGACATATGACTCCACTGCATCCATAAGTTTTCGTGAGACCTCCATTAATATTAGCATTGCTGCACAAGGACTTGGGAATCGGATCGTGAATCATATTTCCTCCTCCGAGACGGAAATCCTTCAGAGTTTCAGAATTCCCAAAGCTTCCGGGAATCGTCCCGTGCAGATGATTGGTTGATACGTCGAACCAAGATAGAGCAGGGAGCCTGCCAAACCCAGAGGATATGGTTCCGGTCAAATGATTTAATTTTATATGAAGAATTTGAAGGGCTACCAATGGAGAAAGGAATAAACCAATACTGTCAAAGTAAGAAAATGACGGAACCGATACCTCAGATCTATAAATCGAAACCTTCTCACCAAACGCTAAAATTGTGAATGTAAGTGATGCACGACATACCTTTGATCGTGGTCAGTGATTCTGGTATCTTTCCCGTCAATTTGTTATTGAAGAGGTCTGAAGACCAAAACACAATCAAGCGATGAGCATTCAGTACCGAATAGGTAGGTCAATAAATTTCTACGAAATTCATCATGCGGATCAGTGTCCACTCCGGCCAAATGATTGCCAGACTTACCGATTCTTTTTAGATTTTTGCATTTTCCGAGAGACTCGGGGATGGTGCCAAGAAGCTGGTTCCCGTACATTTCGAAATTTTCTAGTAAGGACAATTGACCGATCCCTTCCGGAATCGTTCCGTTCACATAAGTCCTCGAGAGAAGGAACTCTTTCAGATTGGTCATTTTTCGGAGGGAAGTGGAAATCGTTCCCGTAAAGGCATTCATGCTGAGATGGAGTTTTTCCAAGCCACTCAGTTCGAAGAGCTCTTCGGGGATAGTGCCATTGAATCTGCAACCTCCAATGTTCAGATATTTTAGCTGCGTCAGGTGACCAATCTCACTTGGCAATCGCCCCGTCATTAATGGGCAGTTGCTCATGTCCAGATACTGAAGCTTCGTCAATGCACCGATTTCGGTGGGCATTGTCCCCCGTAAGAATTGGCGCCGGTTCATTGTAAGAACGGCTAATCGTGTGAGTTTGGAAATCTCGGCCGGGATCCCCTTGCATTCGTGAGCGGGGACCGCCTTGCGGTCTACTGTAGCACAGAGAGACGCATCTGTCAGATCGATTCTGGTCACCTTCCCACCGGCACATACTATACCGTTAAGGTCGCACTTATCTACGGCGGGGTCGGCCCAGCTTTCGTATTGCAAACCCCAATTCTTTCCAACCGTATACGTATAAAGCAGACGGAGAATCTCTCGTTCCGTGAGAACACCATCTCCGTTTAGGTCTCCGTGCACAAACGTCGTCTTGCTTGAGTTTTCCCCGCATCGGAGTCTTCCCAGTGTCTTGGCAGACGAGGGATCGTCTCCTTCACGGGTTGGACACGGGCGACAGCCGGAGTAGAGACTGGCTGCACCGTTTGGATGAAAGGTACCAGGAGGACAGAGAATCGCGTCGCACCCAGACTGTCGAAAGAGAAGACTGGAGCTCATTGCACCTCGCCCGCAGAATATCTTTGGTACGGTTCCAATCAACCTAAGGATACGAAAGAAATGAATAGTACCAAAACATTGTCAGATCGTGGACAGGGAATGAAACACTGACAGACAGAGCATTGATAATCGATTGGTGCTATGAATCCGAAATGCACGGTACCATGCTAGGTTTCGTTGCATTTACTTTCTACCACATTGATCGCTCGCATAGCAGGGCACGCCAAGCCACGCAACGCCACGGGATGGCATCGTATCGGGTACTCACGAGTTGTCGGTAAGATTAAGCTTCAAGTCGGGTTGCATTCGCCTCATTTCAGTGGGAAGATTCCCCGTCAAGTCGTTGCCGTGGAGATCGAGGCTTTGCAGCTTTGTCATTTTTTCAATCGTCGACGGAATGTTTCCCCGTAGGAGGTTCTTTCCTAGCGCGAGTTGTTCGAGTGACGACGAAAGTCCCGCAAGAAATTCGTGCGGGATCGTTCCCTTCAATTCGTTGTGCTCCAGATCAAGGAGTTTGAGGAAAACCAGGTCCGACCAGCTTCCGCCACTCATGGGTCTCGGATCGTGGCCCCTGGCAGAATCGCCGCGTCTACTGATAGTTTCTTCGCTGGGGATCTCTCCCGTCAACCGATTGTGACCCTATTTGTGTTCAATTTGTTTAGCATCGATGGAACAAATGACAATCGAGTTCAAAAGAAGTAAGCAGCACGAAGCAAAAGTCAGAAAAAGCAAAGCATGCATAAACCACTGTGTTCCACCAAGGCAAATACGAAGGTTCTTTTCGATTGGTTCCGACGCCAGTATGTACCACTCAGTAAATAGTTATCCCCGTACAACATTGCAGGGCAAACAATCCTGATCATTTTGGGCAGGACCGCAGCATTTAAATTGCCGTGTTTTGACGTTGTTGCTACTCACCAGGTCGAGGCGCTCGAGGAACGTGAGCTTCCAGATTTCGTTCGGCACCATTCCGGTCATTTTGTTGTGGGAAAGGTTCCACGATGTCAGCCCGGGAAAGGCCTCCATCCATTGCTCGGGGAGGCTCCCCGAAAAGGTGTTGAAGGAAAGATTGAGGTCCCCGAGCTTTTTCCCCATCCCATCCGTTGTCACCTCACCGCCGTCCTTCGCCGCAAGGGTCCGGTGGAGGCACCGGTTCTTGCGGTCGCCTTCCGGCTCTCCCGACGACGATTCGTCGTCCCCGGAGGCACAGGCCTCCGAAGCTGCGACGAGTGCCTTGTTCGTCCCCCGGTCGCGCAGCAGCTGGGCTCGGCCACCTCCCACGTCGTTGGGCAGGACGCCCACGAACCGGTTGTGGGAGAGATCCAGTGCCTCGAGGTCCGTCGCCGTGGCCAAGAGAGCCCGGAAGGGGAATTCCCCCTCGAAGCCGTTGTGGGAGAGATCCAGTGTTTCTAGGCCACCACTACCGACGGTTTCATCCGCGGCGGGGTGCCTCGCCCAGCTGGCCACCATCGGTGCCGGTACCGTTCCCCCCAGCCGGTTGGTTCCGAGGAGGACCCGCTCGACACCGATCCACTTGGACAGCGAGGTGGGTAGGGTGCCCTCCAGCCGGTTGTCCCGGAGGTCGATCGTGACCAGCGACGAAAGGAATCCCAGGGACGACGGAATGGTTCCCCGGATTCGGTTGCCGTGCAGGTCGAGTGTCCGGAGTTTGCTGAGCCGGTAGAGATCGTGGGGAAGCGTCCCCTCCAGGGAGAAGCCGTTGATCTGGAAGCCAACGACCGAGGGGCGTGTGTTGTTGGCCGGGCCGGTACCGGGATCCTCGCCGTCCAACAGGGAGGGATTCTCGCACTCTATCCCCTCCCAGTCGCAGTGGTTCGAGGACCGGTTCATGATTTCCCACCCAACCAGGTCCGTCTGGAAGTCGTCGACGCTGTCCATGTACCGCGATGCCAGGCCGGTCCCGCCGTAAAAGAGGGTGAAGTAGATCTTTTCGACTAGGACGCGCTCCGACCAGACCCCGAACTCCAGCCGATAGTCCAGCTCGTCCTTGACGGCCTTGTCGGAGAGCCACAAAAAGTGCCGTGGGCAGTCGTTGGCCAGCAATCTGCCCCTTTTTTTGTGCGCTCTGTACTCGTACCGAACTCGTATTTCCGTGTCGAAAAAGTTCTCGAGATCGGGATACGAAATGGAGGGGTGGATTCCCAGGCGGATGTCGTAGGTGGCATCGGGATCCTCGTATTCTAGATACCGAGAGGGTGCCCCCGCTTTCCGCTTGCGGGGGGAAGAGACTGCGCTTTCTTTTTTGTGTTTGTCGTTGTCGCTGCGATCGGAATCGGATTGCGAGCTCGACATCCCACCGGTATGGATAGAAGACGATTCCTGATCTCTTCGCAGCTGTTGTTGCTGGCGGTCGTCTTCCGAGACGGGGTATAGAATGGTGTTTCTATTTCCCTGAACTCTCTCAAGGGGCAGAGCAATCATGGCCAAGAGGGCGAATCGGAGAGAAGATGCCACGCCGAAGAGGATCGCTGCCCGAAGCATCCTCTTTTTCCTCGTCGTCGTCGACGAAACCTTTGTTTGCTGTTGTTGTTTCGCTGCAGCGGCAGTAACTGTCGGATGTAGCCTTTCGGATTCGTGGCCAATCATATTGCTGCTTTCAGGTCAGCTCCACAAAATTTTGCTGTTTTCGAGTCAGATCCTGCCTCTGTCTCCCTTGCACCGTTTCCCCGCCCGTCTGCTTCTCACTGATTTTGTGCTGTGTTCAATCGAGTAATCGCTTCCTATCGTATGGTTTTGAAATTTTGAAATTTGAAATGTTTTGTATTATCTCGAATTTTTTTGTGTGTTTTGTTTTACTTGTATTTTCTTTTGCTTGGCTTGGCTTGGCTTGGCTTTTGGCTTCGTTCTCAGTCAGGCTTCGGTGTGATGCCTTGTTGTGAAATCATGAAAAAGAGGAAGTGAAAAATGGCAACATCGACCGCATATATTTTGCTACTACTCGTACCTACTGCCTGGCTACCACCACAACCTCAAGTAGGGTTGTACAAAACGCTTGGAAGCCTTTGATCTTTGATTCATCTCTCCTCTCCACTCGTATCTCTTATCGTATTCGGAGGGTATATGATATATATGATACGTATGTATCTATGGTATGTTATGATTAGTGACGAGGTACCGTACCGTACGGTAACTGTAGGGTACCGTATGAATAGTACGTACCCTACCGTAAGTACGATGTGGATCCGCTGAACACAAGATGCGCACTCCCGTACCATACGTGTGATGTACGAACCGGTACGAAAATATGCGACCATGACATGATATTATTTTTTAGTCAAAATGAATCAAAATGAACGGCGCACGACTCACATCTTTCGTTCTCCCAACACACAAGTCACATGGTGTTGAGCATTAAGTATTTTTTGCCCACGGTACCGGTACGTCTCATTGCGGTACAACAAAAATGCAGTGACGCCGGGTAACTCGTAGCAGTTAGTTCAAAGCGACAACAGCGATAGGTTGCTGTTTTGTTGCGTCGCTTATTACCACTTCCTTCGACTCTTTGGCATCCTTCCCGCGCCTCGATTGATTCATCGATTCTGCAGTAAAGCTCTTCTTGCTCTCTGCAGCAGCACAAGGAAAAGAAAGAGTTCGAGAACGATTGCGAGCACGAGGATCTGATCCGTATCCACGCCTTCGGGCTTCGTGATCCCACAACAGCAAGCGAGCAAGCACCAAGTACCAAGTACCAAGAAGACAATCCATTCGCCCGGTGACAGAGACTCCCCGACAAGGAAAGAACGAGGGGAAGAAACAGACGAAGAGGTTGTTTCTGTTAGACAACAGCATCTATCCCTGATCCAAACGAGAAAAAGACACCGCTACTGCTCCAATCCCAACAACATCTGATACAACAACAGTATCCAATCCAACAATCCCATCCAATTCGTATTCGTACCCCGTGTGCTCGTTTTACAGCATTGCTCGAATCAATCAGCCATCGGTCGACGAATCCATTCACCCACCCACCCATCCATCGATCTATCGATCTGCCAGCCCGCCACTCTGGCCACACCACGGCAAAGAAGCAGCCGGCGTGTCGTTTCGATCGAACCCATACCATGAGCAATCCGTGGAAAGCCTCCACCACCACCGGGAGCAAGCCCCAGCGGCAGCGGCAGCGGCAAGAGCAGCAGCAAGAATTGTTCCGGGAGGAAGAAACGGCGCTCCTTTCCTTTTTTCGCCAGAGCGACTTTGATTTGCTGAAGGAGAAGCCGCCCCCGACCAACCCGGACGCTTGCGCCCATGGGCCGGGACCGGGGGGTCCCCTCGTTGCACCGGTGGGAAGGGCCGAGAACGACGGGAGCCGGAACGGCGGCCCTTGCAGCACCAATCCGTTCGACGACGCCTTTGTGCCCGTCCGTGCGGCGCGGAGGGACGAAAGCACAGCGGGTGCCCGCGTTGGTTCCCGGAGGACCCACCACTCGTTTGGCCACAGCCGCGATCGCGGCAGGAACAGCAGCTATCACAACAGCAGCAACACGCGGAATCCGTTTGGATCCTCCCCGGACGGTCCAACCGACGAATTGTTCCCGCCGCCGATGTTGGTGCCGGTTTCCCCGGCATCGACCGATTCGGTGGCCACGGCAGCCACAGCGGTTCCCACCGGCGAGAGACCAATCCTTCCGGTGGCAACCGCCGTCCCGAACGACTCCACAACCACCAACACCGTGCCCTTTGCGGCCGCGGTCCCGATCGAAAGCGTCCAAACCGTCACCGACGCGGAGGCTTGCGGCGATGCCGATGGCAGCGTTGTCCCCGACAGCAGGAGCAGGAGCAGCAGGAGCAGCAGCAGCAGGAGCAGGAGCAGGAGCAGGAGCAGGAGCAACAGCAACAGCAACAGCAACAACGACGGATGGATCGGGGGTTTCTCCATCGGTGCCGTCCGGGTCGAGGAAGACCGGAGGCCGCCCCCGTGGACCTATTTCCCGGCGGGCACCGGTGCATCTGCGCCCGCGGGCGGAAGCCGTCCGTGGGTTCCGGCATTTGCCGACCCGGTGGTTCGTTCCGGGCGGGGGGGCCTCGCGGAAACGCCGCCGCGTTTCTCCGGGAGCCGGGGGAGGCCCCCCCCCGCGTCGTATTTTCCCGGCGGCCCGGGCACGAACCCGTTCCCCGGCGGCTTTCCCCGCAAGACCCCCGCCCGGGACGGAACGGGCATGGGCCGCGGGGGCTGGAGCCGGTTCTCCGTCGGGACCGCGGCCGCGGCTCGGGAGGCCCACCGGGCGGTCCGGAAAAAGCTCTCGCCGCGGGGGACGCGAGAAGGGGCTTCCGCCGACAAGCCTCGGGGCACGCGCGCCGGGAAGGGACCCCTCGCGTGGTCCTGGAAGGCGATCGGGGAACACCGCCGGAACGGATCGTCCGGACCGGGGTAACCAGCCGGCCGGCGAGTGCACCCGGCACCGGTCCGCTCGAGCTGGGTTGCGCTGCACCGGACGATGAAAGGAACAAAGAAGCCACCGGTCTGGCAAAGCAGCGACGTGGCTGGCTACAGAAGAACGAAACCGGTGCGGAATCGGTTCTGATTTCGATTTCGATTTCGATTCGAATCCTTCCGCACCGAACGCAAAGGAAGATACGGGCCCGTTCTTGTCGATCCGGCACGCCGCAATACCGCGGATTCCGGGGCCGGGCTGTGCCGTGCTTGGGACCACCAAGCTTACGATGTACGGCACAGTAATTTTTTTGTTTGTCGAGACGGAGAATCACTGCACCGCAACTGTGTCCAATAGTTGTGTCGCAAAGGAAGATACGGGCCCGTTCTTGTCGATCCGGCACGCCGCAATACCGCGGATTCCGGKGCCGGGCTGTGCCGTGCTTGGGACCACCAAGCTTACGATGTACGGCACAGTAATTTTTTTGTTTGTCGAGACGGAGAATCACTGCACCGCAACTGTGTCCAATAGTTGTGTCCAATAGTTGTGTCCAATAGTTGTATTCAATAAAATAAATAGTTTGCTATAGGAGGTGGTTTCCGTCGATCAGCCCTTTCCTCCAACAACGGTGTTGTGCTATAGTGTGTGTGTGTGTGTGCGTTTGTGTGTGTGTGTGTGCCATCAGAAATTGGAGGCCTCGGTCCGCTCGGCAAAGAAATCGTCAAAGGGGTCCCTCTCGGCGGTGGCAGCGGGCTTGGCGGCGGGCTTGGTGTCCCCGCCTTCGTCCTCCTCGCCCGTCGTCTTGGCCCCCGCGGCGCCGCTTCGGTGCGTGGTGTTTCCGTGGGCCTCCGCAAAGGCGTCCTCGCTCGAGAGAAAGAGGTCATCGAACTGGTCCGTAATCCCAAGGTCGCCGTTGCCGTCGCCGTCTTCGCCGAGGGATTTCCCGGACGCCCCTCCCGCCGAGGCGGCGGTGGTCGAGGCGGCCGTCTCGGTCATGGCCAGGGTGTCCACGTCCGAGAGGATCTTCTGCAGGCGGTCGTTGGAGGCCAGGACCTCTCCAAAGACTTCCTCGCCGAGGACCCCCGCAAAGACGGGGGAGGTCGTGCACACCGTCACCAGCTCGATCATCCGCGGCCCGCAGGCGTCGAGGTAGCCGACGAGGGCCCGGACCGCCTCGTTGGTCCTCACGCTCGGCCGGGGGGCCGCCGGTTCGGAAGGCTTCAGCAGCATGCCCTCCAGGAGGTCCATCTTTTCGGCCAGGACGGCCAGGTCTCTCGAGATCTTGGCGTCGGCCTCGCTCGTGGTGGTGCCGCCCGAAACGGCGGGGGTTGCCATGGTGCCGGGTGTGTGGTGTGTGTGTGTGTATATATATATAGTTGGCTTGGCTTGGGGTTGGGTGGGGTAGGATTGCTGTTTTGCTGTTTTGCTGTTTTGGATGCTCGATTCGTGCAACAGTCGAATCGAGGCTTCTGGGTTTTCGGGAATGACCTGGCTGTACCAAGTACGAGTACGAGTTGTACCATCACAGGAAAGAACAGTACTGGTACCAGCTACTGGTACCTGGTACCGTATTCGAACCGCTTCCGTTTCAATTTAAAAAATTCTTGTGCCGCCGTACCGTACGGTTCATATCATAGTACTGTACTATGCGTTCATGAATCTTCTACGAACCGGACAAAACTCTGGAGTTCGTCTTCGGTCTTCGGAGCAAGCAGAACCGTACGAAGTACGAGTACGTACTGTACCTACCGTATGTATGTTCGGTAACGCCGTACGGTACAGTACCGTAAACGGCAAAACCACCGTACGGTGGCGAACGACAGACACTCGGATCCTTCTCCAAAGATACTTCTACCGCACGGTATGGAACGGTATCGTACTGTACGTACGGTACGTGTCCCGGATTCATTCGTTTCCTGATTCGGTCATACTGATCCTCCTTTTCCGTCGTTCGGATGCTCCAACGGATAGGATGATACGGATCGAAACACATGATATTCTGTTTTTACCGTTGTATGTGACACAATGATGGCGCGCCCGAGGGCGCCAAGTCCCGGATTCGGCCCCATGGTGGTGCAGGTGGTATCTAGCTCGTGCCTTGGCTGGGTACAAGTACGTATGACGGAGTACGTACTGTACTTCACTGTACTGCTCGTAGTCGCGAGAGCGAGCGAAACCCCCATACCGTACGGTACCGTACGGCACATCGCATCGATGACAACCTTCGTTCTCGTACTGGTACCGATACCTACGGCAAAGTTTCCGGGGCTCGTTCCGGCATCGCATCGGCGTCGGAACGGTGGCATGCGCGAGGCACGGGGAAGAGCCTCTCTCGAACGGAGAACGATCTCGCGCGACTACCTAATGTGGCACGGGGCAAAGATTTTTCCGTCCCATCGGCTGGATCTGGAACACACGAACATCTTGTGCTGGATGGTTTGGGTTGTGATGCGATGCGATAAGATGCGATTGCGATTGCGATTGCGATTGCGATGCGATTGTTTCTCGTTGTGTTCCGTGACCGTCGGCCCTCTCTGTTTCGACCACCGGACGCTACACACACATACGAACTACCGCGCTGTGACACGGCACGGGACAACGTGGGTGCATGCCGGGAATCTTCCTGCTCCCGAAGCATCTTCGTCTTTTTTGGCCCTGCTTTCACTCACATGATCGACATCGAGCGGCAACCATCGGCAAACAAGACCGCCACCGGAAACACGAATAGACAGCATCATCCCCGCCGACGGTACGGTACGAAAACAAAAGGCTTTTCGTGACAAGCCAGCAATCAAGCAAGAAAGCACAGAAACACCGCCACTCGATTCGCGGTTGCGTCGCATCGACTACTGCCTCGGGTTGCACTGCTTTGATTCCCCCCGCCCAAAAACCATCCCACCAACCGCGCAAGCGACGAAACCAATCCCCATGAACGAGAACGAAGACTACTACCAGCACCACCACCACCACCACCATGGCGGGGACAACCTCACGGTCGACGAAATGATCGAGGCGTCCGAGCGGGAAGAGGAGGAAGCACTGAACCACATCCTGGAGCAAACCGTTCGAAGCGACTCCGAGAAAGAGAGGGACGGTTCATCCGCCACCGACACGAGGACCCCCCGGGGACGCCTGCCGCAGAACCACAAGAACGGAAGAGTGCTCTCGTCCATCGGCACGACGAACCTCCGGGAGGGTTCCGAGGCCCAGGACAGCCTGGCGGGGGACGAAACGATTGGCAACATCGTCGAGGGCATTATGGTTTCGCCGGACGAGGAACAACAACAACAACAGCAGCAACAACAACAACAACAACAACAACAACAGCCACACCACCGCCGGGGGGGAAGGTTCGTCACGGACGAGACCTCGGTGGGGAGCATCTCGGAAGACATCGAGTGGATTCTTTCGCAGCATAACGAAGGCCACCGCGACGGAGGGGAGGACGGGAGGAAGGATCGTCACCCATGCGAGGAGGAGGGAAGCCTCACCCTGGTCAGCTCCCTCAGTGGCGGCGACGACTGCGACGACTCGCAGCGCGCCAGGTTTTGGGCGCTGCTGGGGGGGGCCGGGCCCCCGCGGGGGGAGGGGACCCGGGGGGAAAGAGACAAGGACCCCTCCCCGGCCCCGTGGGGGGTGGTGCCCTCCGGGAAGAAGCCTCCCCCCCCCCGATCGGGAACCGCGGCCACGGCAAGGAACTCGGACTCGGGGAGCAGCGGCCACCACCACCGCGGAAGCAAGCCTTGCGGAAAGCACCTCCCCTTCCCCAGAACGCCCTCGCGGAGCCCACCGAGCAGCCGTTCCGAAGTACCACGAAAGGACGATTCTCCCCCGGCCACCCCKTCCACGGTCATCATCCGCACAATGAAACGCCGGGGTCCCTCGGGCTACGACGACTACGACTACGGCTATGGCGACGACGGATACGACGACGACGGATGCGACAGCCGCTTCGAGCTCGAGCTAAGCCCCGGCGGCAGCGATTCCCCAAGGGAGCCCCTTGGTGCCCGCAGCGGCCCGTTCGGCTTTCTCAAGCGCTTTGCCGAGGGCGAGAACGGAACTGTGTGCCGGTGGCTGGCCATCGGCATCGCGGTCCTGGTGGCCGTCCTCCTGTCGCTCCTCGCCGCGGTCTTTGCCGAGCTGGGGAGGCCGGCCCCGGYTCCGCTCGAACCCGCAGGGGTGGCCGGGTCTCCCCCCGGCGGGGGTTCCTACGGRAGCTTCGATCCCCCCCCGGTGGTCCACACCGCGGGTCCCGGTGCTAGTGCTAGTGCTGGTGCCTGGCTGGCCACCTCCGCCCCTCTCGGGGCCGGGGAAGGCGGTTTGACGGAGGAGGCTCTTCCCCTGTTTGCCGAGGACACCGAAACCGGCATTCCCGTCGCTGCTGCCGATGTCGACGATGATGATACTGCTGCTGACGCCGATGCTGATCTTGATGCTGATCTGAATGCCGATCTTAATGCTGATCTTAATGTTGATCTAAATGTTGATCCTAATGTTGATCCTGATGTTGATCCTGATGTTGATCCTGATGTTGATCCTGATGTTGATCCTGATACTGCTGCCGATGCTGCCGCCGATGCTGATGATGATCCTGATGCTGACCCTGATGCTGATCCTGCTGCCGATGCTGATGATGATCCTGATGCTGATCCTGATGCTGCTGATGTTGATGCTGCTGATCCTGATGCTGCTGATCCTGATGCTGCTGATGTTGATGCTGCTGATCCTGATGCTGCTGATCCTGATGCTGCTGATCCTGATGCTGCTGATGTTGATGCTACTGATCAAGATGCTGTTGATGTTGATGTTACTAATATTGATACTGCCGCACAAAATGAAAACCTCGGACTGGCACCGGCAGRGAAAGAGACTCCTTCCCCGCTTGCTCGAGAAACCGCGGCTCCTCTCACGTCAGYGCAAACCGAAGCTCYCAAGGCGGAAGAAGAAACCACTCTTTCGATTTCTCGCGACACCAAAGATCCTTTCACGGAAGCACCGACCAAGGTTCCCGAGGAGGAAGAAGAAGCTGGTTGGGAAACCGCAGCACCGACCGACGAAGAAACAAAATTCCCTTACACGAAAGCGCCAGTCCAGGAAGAAGGCGAAACCGTTCTTCCCCTTTATGACGAAATCAAAGATCCGGTCACGGAACCACCAACCGATAAACTTCCGTGGGCCGAAGAAACAAAAGATCTGTACACGGCAGTGCCAACGGAAGCATCCAAGCAGGAAGCCCATCCCCACGAGATGACCGCGGAAACCCCGGGCAGCATCTTCCCCAGAGACAAAAGACTCATGGAAACCATTGCGACACGGCTGCCGGAGAGCCTGGCGAGGTTGAAAGACAGTGCTTCCCCACAATACCGTGCGCTCGAATGGTTGACCGCACACCAGCCCGATCCCATCGAAATACTCATCAATCCGTCGCGATTGGAACAGAAGTATGCGCTAGCGGTCCTCTACTACGAGACGGGAGGTGATCAATGGGAGAATAACACCGGTTGGTTGACTGGTCACAACGAGTGCGAATGGTTCTCGACATCCCAGTCACCGGATCAATCCGTTTGTGATTCCATGGGGCGAATCACCGAGATCGATCTGAGCTCCAACAACCTCAGGGGTTCCATTCCGCCCGAGATTGTTCTTCTCTCTGACCATCTCAAGAGCATCTCTGTCGATGGCAATTCCCTGTCTGGTGCGATACCWCCGGCGATTGGCAGGGAGATGACCAACCTGGAGCGATTCGACGCCCAGCGGAATGCCCTCACCGGGACGATACCTACCGAACTCGGCGAGCTTGCAAGCCTCACGAGCCTGAAACTCAGCAGCAACAAACTCGTGGGATCGATTCCTTGGCAGCTGAGTGACCTCGTCAACCTAGAAACACTCGACCTGTCCTCGAACCAGCTCACGGGTGGAATTCCTTTTTTGCTGGGTGGCCTGACGGCATTAAGTAAGTTGCATGTTTCTGGCACCTGCCGGTCTCGCGTCTCGTTCTCGGTTTTCCCGATGCGCTCCCCCTGCCCGATCTAACAGGTGTGTTTTCACCTCTCTTGTTTTTTGTTTGTTCGATCCTTCCAACCGGCAGACGAGCTGATCCTCCGGAACACCGGCATATCGGGTGGGATTCCCGTCGAAATCGCGAACCTCTGGTCTCTAAAAACCCTCCGGCTCGAACAGACCGATCTGGAAGGAGAGATGCCGGCTCCGTTTTGCCTCTGGCTGCGGCCGCTCCTGGAATCCGCCGTGGTGGATTGCGAGAAGGTTGCGTGTTCGTGCTGCGACGGATGCTGAGCCGGTCGATCCATGAACGATGCATTCCTGGCATACTAGTGAACCGAGGCAAGGCATTTCGAACAAGTTTGTGATTTTCACAACGGGATTGATTGTTTCGAATCCAGCATGATTTGTATCTATTTTGAACTAAACTATAACGTTATGATACCCTTTTTCAGCGGCGGTTATATTTGTTTTGGCATCTACCTTTAAATCATTTATGAAACATTCTGGATGGGCTGAATTTCGTTAGTATATACATATGGTGCTACGTGTCGTCAGAGCCTTTGTTACCCATACTGGACATAAGTTTGGTAGTGTGGTTCGAAAGTACTATTGTATGGATACAATGTCGGAGATATATTGCCTTTCGTGGCACGAATCGGTACGGGGGAAGGGATCGTATAGGCATGTGCGTTGTAGGCACCGTATTCGGCTTCCGGGTAGATCGTGCAATTCATGTAACCGCTGCTGCTGTTGCCAACAGCACGCAAGCCATAATTCGAGGCGCGCTCCAAGTCGGCTATGTAACGGTGGGCAGCAGCTCTGGTCATGGAGAGAGAGGAATATCTCATGCGGTATTTGTAGTCCCTTTTCTTGCTGGAGGCAGCCGGTTTCATCTCAGTGTATGATTTGGAACGTGGTTGGAGATGGATATTTGGGAGATGACTCACTCTGATTTCCATTCCCGGTTGCATCGAAAACGAAGGCGCCACCGAGGAGGAAGGCAGCTTCGGAAAGACTGCCAAGATAGCGGTATTGTTCCTGGTACGAGGACATCTTGTGGATGAGGGCGACGAAGAGCCGTTTGAAAAGGGACTCGTGGTATGGATCGGAGGCGAAGGCGACCTGTCGTCCCAACGATGGTTTGCGGATGGACGAGGGGGTACAGGGGTGGATTGTGCGCTCAACGCAGAAGCGGCACTCGATAGCAGGTTCAGGGGACTCGGATCGACAGTAGCAGGCGTGTCCATCCCCGGTTGTGAAAAGTCGCCGCAGCAGTTGTAGCCATAGTGGTGTGTGGTGGGAGGGGTTTGCGTTGTGGGTCCGTCGTACATTGCGTCTGATCGTTTTTGCTTCGCTTTCAATTTGTGAGGGTAGTAGTTGGGAAGAATAGCAAGGAGGAAGTAATTTTAGAGGAATTCGGAGCACGGGTGTTATGATTGCTACTATTTTTTGTTTCAATGGGGGAAGACAATACTTGGCTAACGCTCACATAAAAATAGAGAGAGTAATAGTTTTGTTCTTGTTTTCTGCTTGATCGGCATCAAGATAATTATCAGTTTCATGAAAATTCTCGTGAGTTCATTCTTGTATTTGAATCGAAGTGGTATGTTCTGGCGATAAGTAGTCGCATGCCAGATTTTTTCCGCCGCCATTTCACTAATCCTGAAGCGTGTTCATTACTCATTTATTTTGGTCGCGGAGCTTGGTGTCGGTTTTGCTGTTTACAATATCAATAGTATGCACTAAATTGTTTAGTAGACCGATCTAGTCGCGTATGCCTCGGCTGAAGTTTGCACGATATCCAATAAGGGCATTTTAAATGCGCATGTGGTCAATCACAAACAATTGCTAAGCATGGGACTTGACCTGTTGTTYCAATTACTGCATCTGGGGTCGAAAGAAATGTTCTTTGCTGATCTTCCCCCAACCTTAAATCGACACATGTTCTCGATAGTAACGATAAGTACTCGTACTTGTAGTACCCCTCGATGTTTTTCTCATCTCCCGCCGAGAACCTGTGACGCCAGTAGTACCGTACGGTAGGAATCCCTACGCGTTCCTTGGTTACGACGGAGCGGAGAAGAGTCGCACCTCTAGAGGGAATGAATTTGTACCTTAAAATACATGGTAGAAGTACGTAATGTTCATCTCGAAGTCCTACGGTACCGGTACTCGTACAAATGTAACCCGCACGTTACCAGCCGGTGGTACGTACTGTACCGTACGTCCCGTGCTGTATTTTCCAAGCAGAACCATCTTTTCAACTGTACGGTACTAAAGGAACCAGATTCAGAAGACTTGTTGGAATCAAAGCAAAGTCAGAAGGGCGAGAGCAGATATCGCTTGGGGGATAGTGCCAACGAACGAACAAGAAACAACAGAAGAATCGAAGCTGAAKGAAGCCTTTTGAACTCCACAAGAAAGATTCTAGTCAACCCGAACACTGGTTGTCCGAAACAAACATACTGCTTCCGAATACGGTACCATCCCGCACCGACTTYGTATTTCCTGCCGTTCGATGATCGCTCTATTGCATTCAAGAGCACGTACAGTAATGTATTGAATCATACTCAAACCCCAACAAAACKAGAAAGGAAACGAACGATAGAACCACAAACGAGAGAATCTCACCATGTCTGGAAAGAACAATTATAGAACAGATAAAACCCAGTGTCCCGATGAGGACTATGTTGACGATAATATTCGTGATAATACCGTAGATCCCTTTTTGGTCATACCAAATATTGGTAGTAGCAACAGCAATGAGTACGCTAACGGGAACAAGGGCGTCCATGGAATTCCGATGGATGAGCAACAGCATTTAAAGCAGGATCATCAGTACAATACCTCGAACATTGATTATCGCATCACTCAAGCATGGGTTTCTTCCGCACCCGTACCGCTGCTTTCGTCGATAGAAGAGACCAAAATTGATCGGAACAGTATGAATCGCGGGGTACGTGAAGTGGAAAGCTTTGAAGACGAATTCTCATACACCGCCGACGAAGCATACCGACAAGGAAGGCATAGCGATACTAGTAATCACAACAACAAGCAAAACCACCACAACTCGCCGAATCCGTTCACAGAAATGCGCAGGAGCATATTCTCGTCTGCCGCCAACAGTGTTCAACCCAATGCTCAAAAGCACRGGGAAATGGAAGCGAGACTGGGAAAYGATCATGCTCGMAGGGCAGACGATGCTCYRAGAACAAGGGAGGACAGCAACAACCAAGTGGACGATAACGAAGCTCTGTTGGCAACATTGCCGAAAGAGGCGCTCGACAATGAGCGCAGAAAAAGTTGTTCCAGCTCACCRAGCACCCCGCCATCCATGCCAGAAGATTTGATGGATCTGAGCGTCAACGAGAACGATGGCATCGAAAAAAGGGAGATGGTGGCTTTTCATTCCTTTGTGAATGACCATACCAACGAAAAGGATCATCTCGTTCGAAAGACCACCAACACGAACAACGAGAATAGCAAATTCATGTTGGAATTYCCCCCTTTTCTGAACATCACACATGGTGATGGCGGCGGTGATAACGATGGCGACGGCGATGGCGATGAAGGGTATCCAATCTGCAATGGCGATGGCAGTACTTCCCTAAAGGCTTTGGCAAACCCAGAGGACGAAGCCCTAGAGTCACCGTTCTTATGGATGAGCAGCGCGGATCCGTCGACCGCAAGGATACCGGCTGAGATCGTTCTCGACGACGACGAGAGGGGCAAGGTGGACGATGAGTTGCTGACGGGGGACGGGGACGAGAGCAATCAAAACCAACCCATGCACCCCTTGTTCCGTCCGCCTACGCTCTCCGCGTCGGGAAAAGTCCCRCGGCCAAAAGCCCTGAAGAACGCGGACCGGCAGCTCACGCCCCAATCGTGGCAGACCCCACTCTCGTCGCTGAGGCCCAAGACCATCCTCCGCAACATGAGCGGCGGATCGAGGCGGACCGAAAGCAACAACGCTCCGCTCACACCAAGGTCCGGGCGGACGACACCAAAATCCGAAAAGTATTACTATTCGTACGAAACGGATCCTTCGGCTCCGCCCACACCGGTTCCTCCCTTTGTTGTGGTCCACAGCACGGGGTCGGCGGTGGTGAAAGTCACGGCGAAGAGCACCACCACCGTGTCGGCCTCCAAGAAATCCTGCGGAAAGAATCGTTCCTCCAAGAGCAACAGCCCAGAACACCCTTCCGCTTCCAAGAGAAAGCCCGGATGCTGCGGAGGTGCCCAGCGCAGTGCGAAGAACTGGTGCTGGAATTGGGGTCGACCGGTGACGATTGCCCTCGCTTCCGCTGCCGTTGTACTCGCGATCGTAACAGTCGCCAGTAGCTTGGTTGCGAGTCATCGAGAGCAGCAACAGCAGCAGCAGCAGCAGCCCATTCTTGAGACTGTTCTCGAAGCGGACACCAATCGTGAGCACAACGCGTTTCGTGGTCCAACGTCTGCTCCGACGGTCGTCCCCCAAAACGCCGATTCGCCTTCTCCCACCGATTCGAGAGCCACGGGAAACGCTACTAGCACGCTTTCCACAACAACGGACCCACCGGGAACTACGACCCAGAGCGATCTGGTGTTGGACGCACTCGGGGAAGAGGAACGCAATGCCACCGCCAAGCCGATATGGGAGGGAGTGGTGAAGCGGCCCTACGAAGAAACCTCCAATCCAGCAAACCCCAATCCAACAATGCCCCCCCGAACCTTTTCCCCCTCGAGCTCGCAGATGCCGACGCTGGCACCGAGCATGCTCCCCGAGGGCTTTCCGGAACTCGTTCCGACGAACCCCCCGTTTCTCCTTCCCCGAACCACCCCCGAGCCGTCCCCGGGTGGCAGCGACGAGGACCAGGTTTCGGAACCACCCACCCACGGCATCGCCGAGGTCCCGTGGAACAACTACCTGATCGGGTTGCTCTCYGTCGAATCGCCCTCTACCTTTTCCCAGCTGGCCGACGAGAAAAGCCCGCAGTTTCTRGCCCTGCAGTGGGGATCCATCGACGCCTTCCGGAGAGGAGGGGCGAGCGCGTACACCATGGACGGGAGCCTCCAGCGGTACGCCCTCGCCACGCTGTACTTTGCCCTCGGCGGAGGAAGCGGCGGCTGGTCCAGCAGCGATTCGTGGCTGTCGAGTTCGGTGAACGAGTGCGACTGGTTCGGGGTGACCTGCGATTCGTACGGGAGCGGGGCCGTTGTTCTGTCCCTGGACCTGAGCGCGAACGGCCTGTCGGGGACGCTCCCACCCGAGCTGAACCTCCTGGGGGACCTGCAGATCCTGAGGCTGCAGGGGAACGCCATCGGCGGGACGCTCCCCCCCGGGTATTCCGACCTCGGGCACCTCGTGACGCTGAACCTTTCCGGGAACGAWATAGGCGGGAGCATCCCGTGGGAGTACGGTGGCTTTGGAAGCTTCGACTCGCTGGAAACCCTCGACCTGGGCCACAACCACCTGGAGGGGAGCCTCCCCCCCGAGCTCGGGGGCATGTCGAGCCTCAGGGCCCTCACCGTYTGYTCCAACCGATTGGAGGGGACCGTCCCTYCCGAGCTCGCGGCACCCGGACGATTGGTGGCGCTCCGGCTGGGCGGGAACTCGCTGACCGGGGCGGTCCCCGAGTCCATCTGCGACAAGGTGGAGGAGAGCACCGGTCCGCTGCTCCTGGTGTCGGTCGACTGCAGCGTGGACTGTGGGTGCTGCGAAAGCTGCTGCGGCAGCGGCGATAGCGACGCGTGCTGCTGACGAACGAMCGATCCGAGGCCACAAGAAAGCGGGGGGCCTGCTGCCAATGCCCATGGCAATGCAATTCCAATGCAATTCCAATGCCAATACACATTTCACCATCTTGGTCCCCGGGACGGAGGGGGCGTTGCTTGCGAGAGGAAAACACCCTTTTGCCTACTAGAATCCACAATACATACCGTAGACACTCTTTGATATTCCAACAAACAAAACAAACACGTGCCAGCAGCGCATTTGCTCTACGCGGATAATACATCCGGAAATTAGTGCATGTACCAAACTTGCAACGGAGCTCTTCGCAGACCAGAAAGAAAGTGTCGATGCGTGTGCACGAACCAGAAATCGATCTAGTTTTAGCTGCTAGTAGTAGTAGTAGTAGTAGTAGTATTGGCGCTTCGTATCAGTAGCAATCGCACTACCACTACGGTGGATGCTCTCATCCATCCTGCTTTTGTGATGCGGTACGTACGTACGGTGCTTGATCAAATGATTAGTGGCACGAACGGTGCTTCGTGTCTCCGTAACTACCACTAGTTGGTGGAGTGCTCCATTCCCCCTTGCAACTACGAGTACGTGTAGGTACGAGTACCAGGTACTGCTAGTGCATAGCTGGATCAAAATTCAAAATCCAAGTAAAACATAAATTGGGTTCCTATGTACGTAGGGTTAGTATGGTACTTACCTAGTATGTCGGGCAAAATGACCAGCCGCCCGACAAAAACAGGAGCTCTCGTGAACAAAAATACCTACGGTACGTAAAGGCMGGTACGGCCAGCGTGTGGCGATGGCGGCATCACCTGCCTGTGTTTTCTTTTTTTGTGCTGTATGCTAGTAAATGCTACAGCGTTGTAACGTATTTAAGTTCCGAGTACAGGAAGCTCGAACCTGAAGTCACAAGTACAAGTACTCGTACGCTTCAAGGGAGTCGAAATCGAGACAAAGCGTCATTTTTGAACCCGCAGAAGAATTGTATTGTAAAGTACTCGTGCCGTGCGATACCTTTGCGATTGTTGCCCCTCCCATAGACCGAACAGGCACTCTTCGCAACACAATAACAAGCCCGAATCGAATCGAATCGAATCGAATCGAATCGAAAGCAATTCGAATCGAATCTAGTCGAATCGAAAGCAATTCGAAGCACCTGCGCAATACCACAAGAACGGGACAGCGCCACACCATGATTCGAAGACAGGGGGAGAGCAACGGMAACGGCAACGGCAACGGCAAACACCACGACGAGGAGGAGATGGTCTCCTTTCTGGGAACCGGCGCCGCGAGCAAGAATGGGCCCGCGAGGACAAGCACAGAGAGTGGGGGTTCCCGAACGATCGGGATCGTCCCGGTAGTGTCCGTCCTGTGCGGGATCGTCTTTCTGGCAACCGGTCTCTCCTTTTCCGGCGCCCTGGATTCGAAGCCGACCAGCAGCAACAGCAACATCAGCAGCAGCAGCAACAACAAAATCAGCAGCAACAACAACAACAACAACATCTCGCACCCCCCCGTCCTTCTCGAGGACGGAACCATCTCCTTCGAGTGCCCCGAGAGCTTCGAGATCTTGGGGCCCGAGGCCGACGCCGAATCGTACGCGGTGGTCTCGGAGCAGCTGACGAGGGACCGGAAGGAATTCCTCGCGACCTTCCGGGAGACGACCTTTGACGAGTGGGACCAGACCTACACCTTTGTCAAGAAGGGCCTCTCCCCCTTTAAGAAAAAGTACTACCCGAAATACCTAACGAACGGGGCCCACATCTAYGAGTCGGCCATGGGGATCGGCCTCAACCTCTACATGACGCTGGAGATCCTTTCCGAGGCCGACCCGCCCGTCTCGGGGATCACGGTCTACGGGAACGACTACGTGGCGGCCTCCGCGGCCCGGGCCAACGACCTGGTCCTGGCGGAGGGGGTCCTCCCGGAGGGGAACCGCAAGGGCGTCCTCTGCGCCGGGAACTCGCTGGACCTGGGCCACGTTCCCACCGGCGCCTTTGACCTGGTTTACACGGGGTACGTCTCGCCCCTCATGGACCCGCTCGGGATGTCGGACGGGACCGTCGGGAGCATTGCGGACGACGACGCCTCCTACTGGGGCTGGTACGACGAGATCTGCGAGTCCTTCCGCCGGAAAGCCGACGCTTCCACCAGGACCAGGAACCGCGACTGGATGGGGGCCTACCTGTGGGAAAAGCTCGTGGTGCCGAAGCAGAGGGAGTGGTTTGGCAAGTGGGTCGGGGAGATGGCCCGGATCGCCAAACCCGGCGTCCCGGTCATCGTCGAGTCGGTCTCGCAGAACTACTGCGACTACGACGTACGTGAAACGTCTTGCGCGCCGAGTTGTGGTGCACTGTGTCGCACTGTGGTGCACTGTGTCGCGTTGCGTTGCGTTTTCTTTGCCTTGTTCCCTCTCTCACACGGCGTGGTGTCTTGGTTGTTTTTTCCCTTTCGTTTGCCCGGCTCGGCTTGCGGTGTGCTGCGTTCGTGTTGCTGTCGTGGTTTCGCTCGAACGACAGAACGACTGGGGCGGTGTGGCCAAGTCGTTTTGGAAAGAGGCCGCTACGGAAAACACGTACGGCTGGAACGTCGATCCGGATTCGATCGAAATGATGGACGACACCGTCAACGAAGAGCGGTACCACGTCTTTATGATCAAAAAGAAGCAGTGAGGGAAGGGACGAAACGGCGGACAAAAAGGGAGGAACAAACGGACGAACGAACGAACGAACAATCAAAGGAAGGAAGGAAGGAATGCATCAAAGAAACAAAAGACGGCTTGCCGCCGTTGCAGCCGAGCCAGGGGCGGGATCCGCGAAGATGGGGTGGCACGAACCAAGAATCGGACGAGACGAGGTGGCCCGAGGAGGAATCTATCCATCCATCCATATCCATCCATCCATCCATCTATACACCCATCCACCCTTGGCGGATTGGACGAATCCAACGATTCGTCCCTTTCAAATCTCCTGCCGGTCGTGCTCTTGAAGCGCAACAGCACGGTGCTTTTGTAATTTCATCAAGAGATTGCGATCCAGTCTCACAAGATGTTCCATGAAAAAATTGAAAAGAATCRCAGGGACCKTGATSCTCGTTTTGTTCTTCAAAACTGAATTCGTACTGCCCTGGCATCGTCTCGTTCGTTCCCGGAAAACGACAAAAGAAACCGTTGATTGGACTGCTTCGGGGCARTGGAAGCCAAAGTGCGTGGGTACCAGGCTAGCAAATTGAAAACTGTAGCAGCGGTAGGTAGTTTTTGCTTTTTACTAGTACTCGAGCATCCCCCCACACACACCAGTATTGTTTAGGCATTTTAGTACTGTACTATGTAGTACTATGTGGTGGTGAGCACCAAAAGCAAGGACCACCACCAGATGATGGTTGCTCTACAGGACGAGGCACAGGCCTGGTAGTTGTGCTGGTGGTCTTACTAGAAGAAGCAGCAAGTACAGAGGAGGGTGGTTGTGGAATGCCTTCAAGAAATGGCCTTCCCAAAAAATAGTACTAGAACTAGACTACTAGTAGTAGGACCAGGAGTTGCTCGTACCTGGTATGCCCAAAAAACAGAATACGGCTGTTCGAGACAGGAAAAAGGTCGCGATGAGATTGTGCGTTCTCCATTGGGTTTAGTCGTACGGGACTGACCACCCATTGGATCGGTCGATCTCCTGTCACAACCTGAAAGTTTGATGCGAGTATGAACCGGTATGAGTATGTACGAGTAGTACGAGCACAAGTACAAGCTGGAGCTTCGTGACAACCTGCCAACGGCAACAGCAACAAGGAACAAGAACAAGGAACAAGAACAAGAACAAGAACACCAAAACGGAGCAATCCCACCATTGCATTAGCACCGGATTCTCGCCGCACTCGTATGCACAAGAGTGCGCACACAGCTTTGGCAAGCAAGGCATCGATCCGAGAGAGAAAAGCACAGCACGGCAGGGCACGGCACGAAACAACACAACAAGACACAACACCACACGAAACGACACGAAACGACACACGACACGAAACGACACAACACGACACAACACGACACGAAACAACACGGCACACAACGATGGTCACCGAGAAAGAGAAGAAGGCCAAGCTGCTCTACATGGCCCAGTTCCAACCGGAGAAACACGCCACCAAGATGGCCAAGAAAGAGGCCGGGTTCCTCGCCAAGGAGGAGGAACGCCGGAGGGACCACCTCCGGAGCCCCCCGGACAGGACGCAGATGACGCCGAAGGAGATCAAGATTTGCGAGCGGAGGATCGAGGGCGGGCGCAGGCTCCCCCCCGGGAAGGTCCGGGAACTGGCCAGGAGGTCCTCCTTTTCCGAGTTCTCGTACCACCTCGACACGGGCCTCGTGGTCTTTCGCGGCTCCGATCCGGCCAGCGGGTCCTCCGCGAGCATCCACGTCTACACGGAAGACGGGATGGTGGCCACCTGCATCTGGAGCAGGAGGAGGGGCCACGAGGCGGGTGCCAGTGGAAACCGAAACCGAAACGGAAACCGAAAGGCACACCCTTCGGGAGCATGGGCGGAGGGTGCCACCACCAACGGGAGAACCCTGAACCTCTTTCCCTCGGTCGAGCTCGGGGGCCTCCGGGCCCTCCTCCGGAACCCGGGGATCGGGTCCCAGACGGCCTTTTTCGGGGAGGACCGTTGCCGCGGGGCCGAGGMTTTTYCGGAGCCGGTGGCCTGGAGGAACGGGRGGGGCTCCCCCTTCTCCGACGCCGCGGTCCGGTGGGAGTACGTCTGCTCGGCGACGGGCCTCTCCACCGACAGGGCGACGGTGGACCACCTGGCGGGGGTTTGCGGCCTGTGGGAAACCTGGCGAAAGGTTGGAGCGGAGGAGGCCCTGGTGGGGGCGGTCCTGGGGGTGGCGAGCCGCATGTTCCTCGGCTACCCCATCGTGGCGCACCACCGTTTGGACGGGCCGTTCTTGCCGGGGTTGGTGCACCGGGGGGAGGAAGCGGCCGCCCWCGCGACCGCGGCGCTGGAGGCCCTGGGGAACCGGGACGCCAGGATCGAGGCGATGCGCTGGTGCCTGGGCCGCTGGCGGGACAACTATTTCATGACCGGGACGGCCATCGTCTTTCCGATCCAGACGGGCTTTTCCTTCGCCGTGGACGCGGCCCACACGGCGTACGGGAGGCTCGCCTACTCGGACAAGCTGCTGGCCACGAGCGGGTTCCGGCCGATGTACGGAAGGTAGCGCCCCCGGCGGGCCAGCAAACCACCGGCACCGCCGGTGCCCGGAACGCAGGACTCCGTCCCTGCGGTTTTTCTATAAATCCGTGCACCCGTCGCCGGAACTCGCAACGCGTTGGAATCCAGTAAGCCACTCCGTTGCTCTTTCTAAAACTCAGTTTTTTACCTATTAGAAGTAGTTTCCGTGCTCTCCACGGTGTTGGCGTGCATCGATCGATTGATCGATCAA
This sequence comes from Pseudo-nitzschia multistriata, assembly GCA_900660405.1. Taxonomy (NCBI): domain Eukaryota; phylum Bacillariophyta; class Bacillariophyceae; order Bacillariales; family Bacillariaceae; genus Pseudo-nitzschia; species Pseudo-nitzschia multistriata. The sequence goes on along the minus strand of CAACVS010000631.1, from coordinate 142,254 downwards.
TCCATGGCCCCCTGCTTCAGAAAGCCGTAGGCGCGGTTCATCCTCTCCACGATGAGGAGCTGCTGCCTGACGCTGACGGCCCCCCGCTCCCCCGAGAGCTCCGCCAGGTCCTCAGAGACGCTCCGCAGCGCGGTCTGCGAAAACCGTCGCCGCTCCTGCCAAAGGATCGTCCGGAGCTCGTGGACGTGGAGCATCAGCATGCCCAGGTCGTCCGAGCCGAGGACGCAGTCCCCGATGGCGGGCAAAGCGTGCGGCTCGTGGTGGCGATAGGTGCAGCCCGAGCCCCTGGCGGTTTCGGGTCCACCGATGGCGGGGGGCGGGGCCGGTGGATTGCTCCTCATAATGAGCAGCCGCTCGATCTCGGTGAGTGCATCGAGGAAGGACCGGTAGGTCTCCCTCCGGGATTTCCCCCACTTGAACGTGGTGTAGAAAACAAAGACGGAGATCTTTTTCACCGTCCACATGAGCAGGACAAAGGGGGTGATCGCCGCAAGGTTCATGTTGAAATTCGTCGAAGCCTGCATCTCGTCCATGGCAACGAGCGCGTTCATCATCTCCTTCTTGATGAACTGGGCCTCGATGAAGCTCATGCGAATGACGCTGTTCATGTTGTACACGCTCTTCATGCTCTCTTCCTTCGCTTGCTCGACCAGGGTGATATCCATTGCGTCCGAGAGTCTTTCTTTCTCGGCCTCTAGCATCTCGGGGTACCTGACAAGGCGTTGGCGGTGGGATTAGAATCGACATAACAAAACGGTGAGGGGCGAACGCCAACCAACGTAACGTAGAAGGCAACTAGAGCTATGTTTCGTTCGTACAATCCTACGTTCCTTTCAACGCAAGCAACCGGGACAAAACGACACAACACGTACGAACACCATAAAAAACTACGAATCCATGCCACTCACGTTTCGTCCAACCAGCTCCGGATCATCTTTTTGAGCGTTTCGATGACGGTATCGCGGGCCTTGTGGTCGCTGATGGAATCCGGGCCCGTGGTGATTTCTTCGTAGAGAGCGACACACGGCAAAACGACGTGCTCGCGTGCGAAATCAAGAATTTTCTGGGCTGCAAACTTGACGAGGTTCCACGCGCGTCGCTTCCCGACGGCGTTGTTGTAGACGAGATAGGCAACAGAGGGGGGGACCATTGCCACCAGAAACCAATTCTGTCTCCACCACGGGGGTGGTTTCAGTTTTTGGAGCCTTCTCGCTCGCTGAACGTCGATGATATCCTCCATCACGTCCAAAAGAGCTGATACCTCGTTCATCATGAGCGGTAGATCTGAAATGCTCAACACAGAGTTTTCCGCCACACACGAATTTGGCGAAGACGACAAGAGTCTCTGTCGATTCTGTTGCTGAGTGGGCGATCTTCTTTTCCGCAATAGTGGTTCTTTGAGATCGGGAGACGATACGGAATGATGTTTGGAAGGGTTCGTTTCTTCGGTTCCAACCGGTGGATCGTCAAAACACTCGGCTCCTATTTTTGGAAAATCGACGTTGCGGGGTCTCTGGTCGTCGTATTCGTTCTCTAGGATCGGATAGCTGCTCGTGGTACAGATTCGCTTTCTCGTTCGAGAGGGGACAGACTTCATGGCGACCCATGCCGGTAGGCCGGTATCAGTGGGGGCGTAATGAATGGTTTTGTCGTCTTGGGCGACAGCGGAAGGATGGCTGGCAGGGGCAAATTCGAATGGCCAGTTTTCGGCACAAGGCAACGCGATCTTCCCGCTTGCTGCCCGACTCAGTTGACTTCGGATCAATGCCATGGCATCGACAGACCATTCGGCCAAGGCTGGATTGTCTGTGTGAATTCGACCTCCTTTCCGTTTGCGAACGGTTAGATTGGTGTAATACAAACTGCCCTGTTTTCGACGGCTTTCGATCATGGAGGAATTCCTCCTTCTAGGAGTCGTAAAATCGGGGGGAGGTGGTGCCACATCAAAGTGCATGCCGACGCTTCCCACACTAGCTTCGCTGTATTCCCTCCGCAGCTGTGGCCGGTATCGACTATTTTGGTTGTAGTTTTGGTAACTTGAAGCACCATCCAGTGATTCGTTCTCGGGGGAAAGAAATTCTTGGTCCAAAAAAGAGTCTGCATCCCCGTGGTAATGTTGGAGGCCTTGTTCGGTTCCTTCGTCGCCTGCCCCGACATCATCGTCGTCTCCGTCATCTTCGAAGGATTGTTCCACGGAATCATGGTCCGTCATTCGACCATCGGCCCCAGCGACGGCCGCCCAGTCCCCACCCTCTCCCAAAAAGCCCCACTGGGCCACGCCACGCTGCCACCCGGCACGCAAGAGATGCTGCTGGAGTTCTCCAATGGCAGAAAGACGCCGCGCTAGAACCGCTTGGATCTGGGAGACCTTTTGGCCTACCATGACGGCGTGATCGTAACCACCACCGCCGATCATTGAGTATCTGCTTGCGTTTTGGCTGCTTTGGTGGTGGTTTTTCTTCGCGTTCAGTCCAAACCAAACCATGGGCCCGGCGACGAACCATGAAAAAATAGGTCTCTCCCATCGATCACTCCAATACTTCAGGCTGGCATGAAGTTCTACCGCCTCGTCTAGTGCTAGATCCCGCATGGCCCGCAGGGTTCCCTCGGTAAGCTGCGAGGCCGTTTCTTCTGGTGACGCTGAATACGACGATGAAAACGGATGGTCCTTTTGCGCTGTTTTTCCCCCAGACGCTTCTGCTTGCTCTGCCTGTTGGTCTAGCTCTTTTTCCACTGCTTCTAACGGTAATTCTTCCCCGAAGTCTTCTTCCTTAGAGCGCATGGAATCGATTGTGGTTAGCTCGTGGGACAATAGCGATTGGACTTGCGATCGCTCGTACTGCATATCCGAGTTGTAGCTGTTGGTGTTGCTATTTCGACGACGGGGGGTATGTGTGCTATCATAGGCTTCTGAAAACGGCAACGGTGAAGCATCAGAGAAGGGAGTCAATTGAGGTGACTGAGGCATTTCCGTGGGACGTGCAACCCCGCCTGCCACTATGGATGGACGGTTGTTTTTGTTGTCGTCCACGACATAAAGAAGTTTTCGAACAGCATCCATCGACTCGTTGGGAGCCTTTGCTTTGTGCTGCCTCCCCCCGCCCCGTACACCTATGTAGGGATTGTGGATCATTTTCAATAGATTAGGAGACAGAAGGGTCACGGAACCTCTCCGGCGTTGGCTGCTCAAACCCGACCCGGCAGATACACTCGAAGACGAAAGAACGTCGTCGCTGTCTGTTTGTTTCAAACCGATGTTGTTTTTGGTGGCAGCGGATGTTTCTGCTTTCCACAGGGTCGGAAGAGTCGAAATGGCGCTTGTGATTCCAGAATAGGCAGATTCCCCGGCTTGCTGCAACGATTCGCTTGCCGATTCCAGATAGGAAGACGAGGAGGAAACGTTGCCGCTCGATTTTCTGTTGCTCTCCCCCCTTTCATTTTTGCCACCAGTAGTTGTCGCATCCAGTGATCTCCAACCCTTTCCTGCAACTTCCGATAACTTTGTGGCGACCATTTGTGTTGTACTACTTGTCCTTCTCGTTTCGTGGAACACCGATCGGGGGTCTGTGATGTGTTAGAAAGGACGGTGTGACATCACCTCCGTAACAACAGTCACGATTTTGAACAAAAGTTTTTGGTGATGGAATTTTTTGATTTTCAAAAAATTCTTGCGCTTTCATCAGAGCTTCGAGATGATTGCCATGCCCACTGCCCACGCAACTCGTACTGACAACTACGTAGCATGTTCCGAACTACGAACAAAGAAGTACCGGTAGAGAAAACGTACTTGCTCTGTGTAGGTATGGATTTATTAGTATGAACATATGAACATACCTTTCGTCGCTTTGTCAATACAATATATCCCTGTACTCGTACTACGTGGTACCGTACCAGTTCCAAGCTACACGTACTTGTCCAAATGATCTACTGTAGATAATGATTTGTACTACTACAAAAAATACGGTACTACAAATACCTACTCCGGCGATCATGAAAAATCGTTCAGAACATCCTCCTACCGGTACCGGCATGCAAATCAATCAATCAAGTACCGTAATATTAGAAAATAGATCAACAATGACATGGAAAGGTACTGTAAGACGACGAGTCGATGGAAGATTCACTCCGTAATAGGATCAAAGCTTGCAGAAAGCAATTGTTAGAAAGCACTGGGATTCGAATTTATGCGAATCACGAGGTGTGTCCTTCATGGTGTTGTACAAAGCAAACAGTGGACAAATCAAAGTTCCAACAGTACCTTTCTTTCCAACCTTCCTAATTTGTTGTGTAATCAGCGATCTCCCCGTGTGCCATTTCGTCGACACATCGATCGATTCACAGCTACTAGAGCATTGCGTCGTATCCTCGTCGTTTACTGGCTTCCTGGTCTAACCGCATCGTCTCACCATTTCCGTACCAAACGTTCGGGCCACCCATCAAAGAGGGAACCGATGGGAACTTACAGGATCTGCAATTTCCTATCAAATCCATCGGCGACGACAGAGGCCTCCCGCGTCTTCCCTTCTTCTGAGTGACGCAATGGCTTCAGCAAATCTTTGCGGGATTAGGTTGGATCCGATTGCTCAAAAATTAGCAATGCTAGCCAGCCATCGCTTTTGGATAAGGTTTTGAATCGTATATGTTATCGTTTCTTCGTAGAGGAACGATCTGTAGCCCCTAGCAGGCTTCTCGGCTGTCTTTGTTCTCGTATCCTGTTGTTGCGTTTTAGTGCATCTTGAAAGCAGGACTTTCCCACGTATGTTCGAGGTTCCTCCCAAGCATCTGTCCAGAAAGTTCGTATCGAAAGGAAACAGAAATTCCCTTCCATCTCAGACCGATTTSCGTGGTTTCATTACTGAATATGGTCAATAATATTCTATGTAAAATAATGTGGTTCTTTCGGAATGTATGCTGTAACAACGTAGGGAACGAAGCATCGAGACGCCGAGGCCGATTCTAATACCGTAAGGAGTGAAAAGTACCGTGCAATACCGTATCGTTCTTGGATACTCTCACCGATTGTGTTCAGTTGATTTTGGCACACCAGTCTCGTCGTCTTGTGGGAAGTCGCTATCTTGCATTCTTATCCATCCGCAATTTGGAAGGAGCCCTATCCAACTCAATTCGATCCCAACAAATGTTTCCCCAGCAAACTTTTACCGTTTTCCTTCTTGGAACCAAAGAACAAAACAAATGTTTGTGCTGTTTGCAAGAAAGAATAGAACGCGACATGTTCAAAATATTCAATTTTCAGTCACCGATGAAGTTGATGAATTATGAGAGGTTCTCATCGTTTAGATTTCGCACGTGGAGTGAGCACTTATGGATGGAATAGATAGTCGATCGGTTTTCTTTTCAAGATACGCACGACTCGAATCGGTGCGCGTTTGTTCATCCAGGGCGGGGAACCCATGGATACGGGTACTCGTACGAGTAAGTAGACACATAGTCTACCGTTCTACACACGACTTCAATAGTAGTAACGGTACCCTTACGGCCCTTGTGGCCGCCCGGCTTGTTGACAAACGGTATTATGTTGGTATTCATTGCCAAAGAACAAACATACAATTCGTTTCTGCGATTTGGACGCAGATTGATCTGATTGGACAAAACCGATCCAAATTTGAGTCTCGCTTTAAGCAACGTTGGACGATTATTCTTGGGAGTGAGACCAACGGGAACGCTATTCGACTCAATGCTGCGGTTCCCACGCGATGTGGCGCACTCGTACTCCTTCGCATGCGCTGTTCGATTGGCCATGCAGGGTAGTAGATTTTGCTACAGGTTCTCACGTTAGAAAACGAAGACTCACACACCCTAAACATACTCCTCCTAGTGAGTGTACCGTATGGTACGGTTCCTCCCTATTGTACAGTTAGCTTTGCCAGCATACCGTTTTTTCATGTTTTTCTTTCACCGATGGTTACCGTTATCGTATCTGCTCCGCCTAGTAGCAACTTAATTTGAGTTGGCTCGTTTCTATTCGCAAGGAAGAAAGCAATCGGAACTCCCAATCTCCAWCGAACTACCTCACTCACCTCTGGACTACAGAGAAGCAACAACGACGAGGACGACGACATCGACGACTCAAAAGCAAGCGGAGACGTCGGAAGTTTCGATCGAATATCKGAACTCTGTACATCAAACCAAGCTCAACTGTGTTGGCCGTTCTTGTTTTGTTCGCCTTGGATCCACCCAGGCCATACACGATACGGCAACCTTGAAAGACAGCAAGTGGAATCATTGGCAGCGGCAGCATCAGGATCATCAGCAGCAGCGCCACCCCAATCCACGACACGAATAATTTTGTACGGATACGTACACCGCGAATACAYAGCATTGCGGGTCGATCGGCACACCAGACCAAACAAAAAGCCAGTCGATTGCCATGCCGAGGTTCGGTTTTGGATCCGGGGGTAGCAATGGGATTTCGCTGAACTCTCCGAGAAACAATTTCTCCTCTCGATCCAGGGGAAGCGAYCAGGCACGAAAGGAAAAAGAAAGCAAGTCGTCGGGCAAGGCCCGGAGGCGGAATTTCGGATTTTTGAAAAGCGGCATCGGGAAGACCGAAAAGTCGGGCATAGAGAACAAACTATCCATCTCCCGGCGTCGGGAGCACGCCAAGCAGCTGGCGAACCTGGCCTACTCAGACGATCCCACCAGCATCGCCACTACCGCTACCAGCACTAGCACKAGCAGCCAACAACACCATCACCAGCAACTAAACAATTTTGCCAGCTTTGCGCAAGTCCCGCCACTTGTTCCACAGAAGAAGAGCCGAAAGATCGTCAGCAGGCCGCGGACCGCGAGCAACAAGAGCCAAGCCAGCAGCAATTCAAATCTCAGCAGCGAGGTCGACGCCTTTGGCAGCTCGGATCCCTTTGCCTCTTTTGACGCTTTTGGGGCGGGCTTTGCGGCCGGCGACACAAGTGCCAGCGCTCCTTCTTCGGCTGCTGGGTTTCCAGATTCTGGCTCCCGCGAGTTTTCAGAGATGGATTTTTTCTCTGACCAAATGGCTGGTGCCGTGACCCCCGCGAAGCAGTCGCTCCAGAAGAAGAAGCAAAAACCGAAGGCATCAACACCGGCATCAACGACTTCAAATACACTCGTTTCAACGGAAAAGACATTTTTCACCGACGATGAAACGGCTTCCTTCTCTTCTAACCACACCAACAGCGAGCGCACCAAGAGCAGCCAGAACAGCAGCGTCAGTGTTGCGGCCCGGAGGCGGATGCGAAGCCACATGCAACGGGCCGCCAACGGCCAGGGCAACGGGAATCACGACACTAGCAGCAGTGCATCCAGCGTTGGGTCGGCTTTCTCGGCCTCCCAGGAGTCCCACTCCTTTCCCCCGCTGCACACACAGTTCCCCCCGGGGTCCCCTCCGATGGCACAGAACCGGAAAAACCGGGTGGCGGCATACAGCCGCAACAGCTCGGGGAGCCTGGGCAGCGGGAGTAACCACAACAACGACCCTCACTCCTCTCCCTTTCGCAGGGATCCATTCGGAGGTAGTGCAGGGAGCGTGGGCAGCTCGAATGCAAACCACAGTGTGTCTTCTCCTGGCGTCAACCTTTTCGATTCTGGATCTGAGATCGGCGGCGGCGGGTTTACCTTCGACGCTTTTGGTCTGGACCAGTCCCAGGTGGAAAGGGAGGTGAACGACGCCATGCAGGATATTCTTGGGGATGGGGGATTTTCCATTTTTGTGGAGAAGGGCAGCGTTGTAGGGAGCGCCGCGGGAAGTGGCCACCAAAGTAATTCGTCCTTTGGCCAGAACGATAGCTTCAGTGGGCACCAAACCGACGCAAGCGACGATAGCTTTGTGCCGCAGCACTGGGATTCGTCTCCGAACACAAGCCGGAATGCATCCCCTGTTCCGCTGTATCACCCACAGAGTGGAAGCAAAACCGGCCACCATCACCACCAGAATGGCAACCATTCTTCAAGTTTTGCAGATGGCTTTCACGTCGACAACTATCCCACCACTCCGCAAAGAGAACCACTCCCCCACCAGCCACAATCTGCTCAGCAGCGCCGGATGGAACGCAGAATGCAACAAGGTGCCGATTTTACGCCATCCAAAGGAACCAACCCTCTACGCAATGCCGTCTCGGAGCCCCCGAAAAAGAGCAGAGTAGCCAGGTCATCATTGGATTTCGCAAAGGATGCGTTTGACAGCAGCRCCACGAATTGGAAGGAGAGCGATCCATGGGAAGACGATCCTTTCGCCTCTTCCGACGGGGGTGGACGGATTTCGGAGCTATTCTCCGGGCGGGGGAGCAACGATTCGTTCTCGGGGCCCACGGCCCGTAGGCTGTATTCGGAAACGCAATCGAACGTCCAGGACTACTACCACTCKGGAACAGCTGCTGCTGCTAATTCCCTTTTGGATGTGATGTCTCCAAGCACTCCCTCGAGCAAAGCAGGAAATAACGAACACATGCAAGCTTCTGCCTTTTCTGATACGAAGTCGGACGTGGGGTTCTCAGGGAACAGGTTTTCCTTCGAGGCCTCGTCGCCCAGTTTCTTCGAGCTTCCACCTCCGGAAGAAGACGCGGGGAACCAAAGCGAGAGCGACCAGAGCGACGACATGGACCAGATGCAAGATGATCTAGCACACGAGTTCGCCAGGGATATTGTGCGGAAGACCATATCTCCAGCCGCACGAAGCCAGCAGAGCAGCCAGAGCCGAAGAAATCGATATTTCGGTGGCGATCACATTGATGAGAACGATCGAGAACAGAATTCCGAGTATCCTTCTCAATCGATAAACAACACACGAGATTTTAATCGAGCCAATACACCCAAAGAAACGACAGAACCCACTAAGCGATATGGCAATTTTCGATCCCGGTATGAATCGCAGAGCAAGTCAAGACTGGAAGCGTCGGAATCGGCATCGATTGAAGCAACGAAGGCGTCAACGAGTGTTCCCAAATGGAAACAGAAACAGCAGGCCGCCCTACGAAACCAAGAAGAGCTCCCAATAGAGGAGAAGAAGGAGGAAGAGAGAGCCGCGCATCCAGTAAATAGAGAACAGACGCAACCAAGGAGGATTAGCAGCTTGAAAGCGAGATGGGAGGCAAAAACCCGTCCCCCACCAGAGAAACAGATCCCAAGAGCCTCGCCGAAAGCGATCGAGCGTTCAGATCACACCAGGCGGAGCATAAGTATGATGGACAATTCGTTCGAGATGCTAACACCGGATATGGTGGAACAGAGACGGCAAGAACGAAACAAGAACAAATTCGATAACCTTCGAAAATCAATGGGGGTTATGGAAGAGGAAATCACGGTGGATGATCAAACGCCCAAGTCCGACAGCGGAGGATGGAGAGATGGATCCACTGTCGCGAATGCAGCCTTGAACCGTATGCATGAAGCATCATCTCCAGGAAAGTTTCAATCCTCGGGCACAATGGCAGACAGCAAGTCGGACATTGGATCTTCACCTTCCTACGTTGCGAACGTTCGGCTTCGGAAGGTATCGAGTCCGCATGCTGTACCGAGAAGCCCAATGATGGATAGGAGTGTTGACAAGAGCACGCTAAGCGCAGAAAATAATTATTCCCCTTCCCCTGCATATCAGTCTCCTGTTGTGGAAGCCCCCCCTGAACGAAAATTGACTTACAGAGAACGCCGAGAAAGGGAATTGAAAGCGCACCGCGAGAAAAAAGCAGCAGAGGCTGCAGAAGCTGCAAATCAAAAACCAGTAGAAAGGAAGATGACGTATAGAGAGCGACGAGAAATGGAGTTGAGAAACCAACGCGAGCAAGAAGAGAAAGCGGCAGCACAGTCCCCAGTGCCAGACAAACAAAAAGAAAGGAAACTGACTTATAGAGAAAGACGGGAGATGGAATTGAAAGCACAACGAGAACAAGAAGAACAAACTAACTTGCAATCAACTTCTCAGCAATCCCATGATGTGGCTTCGTTAATTCGGAAGAGAATATCAGCAAATAAGTCAAAGGGTAGGGCAAGTTCACACGAAACATCGTCAAGAAGTTTGCCAAATGTTCAGGAACAGGAAGAAGAGGAGAATAATAACTCCCGAGTACCCCAGCATTGCCCATCTCCTTCTCGTCAACATTCTATGTTGAACAAGCCCAACGCTCCCAGTGAGTTGAAGGTTTCCACCAACGAAGGGATTTACTACGAAGAAGACGCTGCAATCAACGCCATAGACAACCACCGAAGTCCCCAACGAAATCCAGCGAAAATGCTAGAAAATATGCTTGCAACAAGAGCACCTCCTCCAACGAAGCAGCCTTCTCCAAAGGTATCAAGCTCTCCCTCAACGTCACGGAGAAATTCAGCGCAAATGCTTGAAAATATGTTGGCAGCTAGAGCTCCTCCTTCCATCGAGCGGCCGCCTTCTGACGAGGAACCCGGCTCTCTCTYATCTTCTCGCAAAGATTCTGCGAAAATGCTTGAAAACATGTTTGCAGCAAGAGCCCCTCCCTCCATTAAGCAGAATGCTGCGAAGAAACCCAGCTCTCAGGCAAAGTCCCCTCATGTTATGCTCGAGAACATGCTTTCTGCCAAACAAAATCCCAAGCCTGATGTATCACAATCGAAGACTGCACCAGGTGATGAGGCACCGCAAGGTGATGTGAAATCGATGCTATCGGGCTTTCTCTCGAAACGAGCGCCACCTGCGCTTCAATCGCCTGCTAGGAAAGGCGATACCGAGTCTCTACAGAAGGATAACGTTAGATCACAGACGGTAGAGAGTGATGATGTCCCAGCACCTGCTACCCCTTCTACACATAAACCTTCGTCCGGCCTTCCTGTAATAAAGGATGATCCGAAATTTGAAAAATACTTCAGAATGTTGAAGATGGGACTACCGAAGGAAGTTGTAAAGCATGCGATGGTTAGAGATGGACTGGATCCTTCAATTTTGGATCTCGATCCAAACAAGCCCGCCGGTGTCCCCCTCAAGGAAGATCCCAAGTTTCAAAAATACTTCAGGATGTTGAAAATCGGCATCTCAGTGGACCAAGTGAAAAATTGTATKGAAAGAGATGGGCTACAACCTAGTATATTAGACCAGGATCACAATCTCCCAGTAATCGCCATCGAAAAACCAAAAGAGAAGAAGAAGAAAGAAACGCATCGCCGTGCACGATTGCACTGGAAAACTATTCAAACTGTAGTGAAGAATTCTCTATGGGCGGAGGTCCAATCGGAAGTAGGTGGAATCGACATTGATGAAGAAGAGTTCAGGGACCTGTTCCAAGCAGATCTCAAGGCTTCAAAAGTAATGAAGTCGCCTTCTAGTGCTGCTAAGAAAAAAGGTGCCGCAGTTCGAGTCATTGATTCCAAGCGAGCAAATAATGGAGGTATCATTCTCGCTCGTGTGAAACTCACGCATGATCAAATGGCGGAAGCAGTTGATCAGATTGACGACTCTACCTTAACAGCAGAACAAATCGAAAATGTGATCGAGTATCTTCCCACGAAGGAAGAACGTGATGCTTTGGAAAAATATATGCTCGACGGCGGGCAAGATGCGGCTCAGAAATTCGACGGTTTGTGCGAATGTGAGAAATTTATGGTATCAATGATGACTGTGAAACACGCAAAACGCAAGATTCGTGCGCTGCTCTTCAAATTACAATTCATGACGTGCATGGAATCTATTGCAAAAGATGCCCAAATGATTGATACTTCTTGTGATGAATTGGTAAATTCCAATCGCCTTCGACAACTGCTTGGAATTATTTTGCAGTTCGGGAACCGTCTGAATACAGCTGGCAATAGTAGCAAAGGAAAAGCCGGAGGTTTCTCTCTTGAATCGCTTTCCAAATTGAGCGTGGCTAAGGCTTTTGACAAAAAGACAACATTTCTTCACTATATTGTCTTAATTGTCCAGAGAAACAATGAACTCCTCCTCAAATTTTACGACGATATTCCGACTGTCATGGAATCAACTTCTGTGTTTTGGGATCAGTGCCAACAGGATTTGGAAGAAGTCGAAAATCAGCTTGAAAACGTTCGCAGAATTTCTCTCCATGAGGCAAGATCGCATCATCAAGCGAGCGAGATCAGTGATGATGACAGTCTTGGAGAGATGGAGCTTACACTGGAGGAGGAAGTCATATCACTAAGGGCAACTCAGACAGGACTGTTTACTCTTGGTGCCATCAAGCAGGTTTCTGTATTGCGCGAAAAGATCGAACGAACGAAGGCAAAATGTTTGCGTATGAACGAATATTTTGGCGTAAAGGATACAGAACCGCAGGAGATCTTTACCGCGTTTGCGGACTTCACGAGAGACTTTCAAAAGGCAAAAGAGCAGGTGTTTTCGACAGCTCACAAAAAGTTGCGTGAAGAGCGGAAAAAAGCGAGACAAAAAACTCCCACGAAAGCAAAATCTCTTCCATCTGCGGGCTCCAAGCGCGCTCCTCCTGGTAAACCTTTGATCAGAGCATCCAGCCACCAGCCAAATATGGGGAAATTGTTCGGCGATATTAAAAAGCGTCAGACGTCGACAGATGACAACATCCAGTCATCCAGAGCCGACCTTTTGAGTTCCATCAATGGAAGGAAAGCATCGGGCAACACGAATACTCCTTCTGCCAGAACAAGTCTGCTGAGTTCCATCAAAGAACGCCAGTCTCCTTCGGAAAACAATGATCCTAGAGCAGGCTTATTGAATGCCATCAAGGAGCGCAAATCGCCCGAAAATGGCAAGGGGGGGCTTTTGGAAGCTATCAGCCTGAGCCGTTCTTCATCTGGGAGCAATGAGGAACGCAAACCGTCGTTCGAAAATAATAGGGCGGGTCTCTTGAATTCAATCAAAAACCGGCAACCGGCCTCAGAATTTAAAAACTCGAACACGTCCACAGAATCGGCTAGAGAAAAGATGAGGCAAAAGGCGATGAGAAATCAAAGAAGCTACAGTAATCCTCGCATAAACGCTGCCGCCGAAGCCATCCCATCCCAGGCATCACTCAAACCAATTAGTACCAGGTCGCCCAGGGATACAATGAGAAATCACCGCCGACGAGTGGCGGACGCCGTACGAGCTCGAAATGCGAATGCTCAAGGAACGCAGTAGCTGGCTTGAATAAATTCACGACAGGGCGGTCCAATCTATCCTGGCACTTTGAAACTATTGAGTTTCTTCACAGTTCCTCAATTTGTAACATAACATGGAGGTGTACAAATAATGAAAATATAGGGGGATAATTTGTGCTTTCATTATAATATAGATGTATTTGAACCTGAAGTCCGAAAGTTTTGTAAAAAGTTGATGCTTGTGATTATTTTATGTAGCTGTGTCTTGAATTTTGTACGCTTGCAATAGATTTCGACTACAATACATCAGATCGATTGGTCATCCCATCTCTTGATGTTGGTCTTTTTGCATGCGATTCGACAAATGTTGCGTTTGTGTATTTTGTCGGAGTTCCTGTCGGTTGTTGGACCTCGGAGTGGATGAATAATTAAATAAATAACTATATCCATTTCAGATCAATGCAACGCATTCCATCCGACGCCTTTTTATGTTACCCGTCGCTCCCTCGAGAGCACCAAATAATCATATGTTCCGATCAAAGGACCCGTTTAGTATCCGCGAACAACATCGCCGTAAAAGGAGCTTCCCAGCATGCGTTCCGTTTCGGTGGGAACGCAGACGACCTCCACAGCGTCGGCATCGAGTGTACAGAACTTGTTGAATCCCGCAAAGCACCAGTCGGCCTTGTTCAATCGCAGCAGGGCAATGACCAAGGCCCCCAGGGTGGCCAGAGCGATGATCATGGCCAGCAAAAAGATTAGCACCGAGGCCTTTCCGGTGCGCTTGACGTATCCGTCGATGTAGGTCTTTCCGATCAGGGCACCGGTAAAACACGTGCAAAAGAAGGTGACGGCGTACTGCCACGGGACCATTCCCGACGTAATGTACAATATCGCGACACTGCTCGATGTCAGAACGATCATCGTAGCGGTGGTGGCGGTCGAAACACGCGGGTAAATCCCCATGACGAGCATCAGGGGTCCCAAGACCATGCCTCCACCGATTCCGATGAGCCCGGCGACGATGCCCGCCACAAAGGTGAAAAAAGCATAGAACCGCGTCTTCTGGAAATCCCACAAGACGTCCTGTTCGTGGAAGGGGTAGTTGACGGCCTTCTTTTGGGTGGTCTCGCGCATAAGCTTGATGGCGAAGAACGTCGCAAACCCTAAGGTCCAGAGAAATTGGATTCCGATCAGTACTCCGTACCACGGACTGGCGCAGTCAATTCCAACGAGAGATTCGACTCCCTTTCCACCCTTGAAGAAGGTCAACAGGGTCAAACCGATCCACAAGACACCAAAACAAAACATTTTTTCGACGGGGTATTGACGGGCGTCCCGTTCCAAGAACCAGGTTCGCTTGGCTATTTTCTCGGAGTCCATGACGATTTCGGCCTCGTTGTTCTCGTCGTTGTCCTCGGCGGCCATGGAGGCGGACGCGGTGACCTCGACTTCTCCGTTGCCGTCCGAAGAGGGCCCCTCCGAGTTTTCGTTGTCGTTGTCGGTCGCTGTGTCTTTCTTGGCGTTGGCGGAGGGGTCCAGGGCGGCTTGTTCCTCCGAGTCCGCGGCTTCCAGGGCGGCCTTGGCCATTTCCTTGGCGCGGGTGTCCCACCACTTGTGGAAGGTCTTCTTGGCGGTGAATCCCAAAATGACGGCGGCGGTGAAGAGATAGAGCCAGTTGGGGAGGATTTTTTGGATCAGGACTCCCAAAACGGCACCGGCCATCTCCATGGGAGCCAAAAACAGAGCCATGTCGTAATCAATGAGCGGGCGGGTGTAGTACTTGGTCGTCTCCGTGTTGGGTTCCCCGTCATCGTTGGTGGGAACGTCGGCCACCGCGCGTTCCTCCGCCGGGCTTCCGTTCCCGCCGGCCACCGCGGTCGTTTCGATCTTGGCCGTAAAGGGATGCATGTTGCGCAGGTTGAGGAGGAGTCCCCCCAGCGAGGCCCCAAAAATACTGGCCTGGCTCAGGCCGCTGGCGGGCTTGGGCGCAAAGTTGAGGAGGAGGATTCCGAGGGGGACGTAGATGCCTCCCCCGCCGACACCGCAAGCCGTGGCGACACCGGCGGCGCAGAACCAGACGAGCATACCGATAATGTCGCGCCAGAGGTACTGGGGAGAGGGGTTCTTCGAGGACAGCAGCTTTCGGGTAAAGCACTTGTCCTCGCCGTTAAAGGTGTTCAGGTTGCCCTCGCAATCCAGACAGTCCGTCACGTAGGAATATCCGCTCTCGCATTCCTCCGTGGGACACTTGAGCTGTTCCGAAGAGCACTTGCCGCCGCCGGCGGCCTGGACGACAACCGTCGTTCCCGCCGCCAGGCAGAAGAGCAGGGCGAAAAGAAAGTTYCTCATTGTAGTGGCGATGCAAAGTGGGGCCGTCGATGCGATGTCGTAGAGCAGTGATCAGAAAAGGTCTATAGGCACGATTGCTGTGTCGTTCCCAAACGAAAAAGGTGCGTCAGTGAGGCTGTGGTGTATAGTGTGATTTGATAACGACGATATGCTTGGGCAGAAGTGAGACTCACTCGTGATTTTGGTTCTGTTTCGTACGATAAAAGTGCGTTCGCCATGCACCGGTACAATGAAAATATGAAGCTTTGAGTTTGGGCTACGACAAAAACACAAAAATACAAACACCATCGGATGATGGAGAGGCGAAGAATGCACGAGGAGGGCACGAAGTGTCAACAAAAAAGAAAAAGAAGAAACTTTTCAACCATGGTGCAACTACGAGTACTCGCATTCGCATTTGGTGGCCATGAAATACATGTGGCATTGGATTTAGTAATCTTCTACAATTTCTCACCGCACGAGGTCCCTAATTCATGGGCTTTGCCACGGTCATTTTTGATTCGCTGTGGGGGGTCGTATTTTGATGAAGTGGAGCTTTTCATTCGCTGTTCCGGTACAAGGTATTCTCCACAATAAAAAGTTCKTGGTTTTCGTTCCTCCTAAGAAAGCGGCCAACTGTTTTCATTGGAACGCAGATGATCGTGACATATGATTGGCGGAACGGAAGGAATGTCAAAGCGRGTGACGTTGGGGTGACGTAAATCAGGTTTTAATGCGGTARTGTACGTCGTCTGTTTTTGTACGAGTACGTATAGTACCGTACTACAACATCGACACAAGGAACGACAATACAACCTACCGCACGTACCGTACGTACGCTACAACGAGTCCAATACTGTAAGGTGTGTCCCAGTTCCCAGTAGTACAATGCAGTACTTCATGGAGCCAATTGCCGAAAAACTGCCGGCAGATTTGAAGAATGAACGGGATGTGAATTTTCGAGATTCTTCACATTCTTCTTTGTTTCATGTTGTGTGGGTGGTCAGTTCCGAAACTACTCCTACTGGTTCTGGCCGTCGCGCAACAATCTATAATGTTTATTAGAGTTCAGGTTGACGTTCCACCAAAATCCTACTGTAAATCCGATTTCACCGAAAAAATCTCATCGCATAGTCTTCGAAGGCCCCCAATCCAATCAATCGTTTCATCATGTGTCACCAACGTGAAGAAGAAAACTGATCACCAGAAAAATACCTTCAATACCTATACGAGGAAGGACGGTAAGTATGTACTAGTGTTTTGTATTTTTCATCTTGCCTTTTTTTCTTTTGTGCTTCATTTCGAATTCGTTCGAGATTCGAGTGATTCAACCGAAGGAGGAAATACGTGCAAAACGATGAACGAAGGCGAGAACTCGTCCCAAGAGAGGAACGATTATATTTGCATCGGTGTGCCGACAACACAATCGTCGTTGCCCCCGGTGGCCAAGACGGAGGAGGTCGAGGAGGATCCTTCCGCCGCCGCTGCAAAACTTCTCAAGTCTCGAGGAACCTGTTGCTTCCTGATGAAATTTGGGGTATGCAATCCTCGGAACCCGCCCTGCCGATTCTATCATCCACCGGAGGGAGCCGTCGTCGACGACGGGGTCTCCCCCTGCGCCTTTGGCCTGGCCTGCCGGCAGGGCCACGCGAAACGCATCCGGAAATCATTCGCCTCCCGGGCCGAAAAGGATGCCTACTGGACAAAATACTACGGCTACGATGCGGGGGAATCCCCGGCGGTCCGCGATGCCAACCGGCTCGAGTCCCAGCTGGAGCCCTGGCCGACCTCGGATATTCGAAAGCGGCTGGTCCACGACTTTGGGGAATCCTTTCTGGAAATGGACCCCCTCGACCGAAAGACCCTGATGGAAAAGCTCCTCRCACACTATAGACGCCGGGAGGACGCCTCTCTGAACACGAACAACCTCCCGATCCGAAAACGCATCCGGGTCCGGGGCGAGACCCCCGTCCCGCCGGATCTCTGCGCCTCCCTGCTATCGGAACTGAAGGCCTGGCGGAGGTCCCACGGAAACGTAAACACGAGGCCGTCCATCAAGGCAACGTCCTACCTGATCCTGAGGGCGCCCTCCGAGGAGCTCCCGCCCGACACGAAGGAAAAACCGGCGGGGATGAGCCGGAAGGAATTCAAGGAACTGAAAAAACTCAAGCGGTTTYGGTCCCTCTGGGACCTGGCCAACAAGGCCATCGAACTCGTGAGGGGCCACGATCCGGCCTTTCTTGAGAGTTTTTCGGCACTGGCGGTAACCTACGGCTTCCGGGGGAGCCCGCACATTGACAAGCAAAACACGGGGCCCTTTTACGGATTGTCTCTGGGGGAGTTTGGGGTCGAAGGGGGGGGTCTTGGCAGCGGCAGTGGCAGTGGCAACGGCAACAAAACGAGATGCGTCAACGGCGGGGGATGCGTCTGCGTCGAGGCCGATGCCTTCACAGTGGCGCACGTTTCGACGCACAACTGCCTGGCCAAGTGCGACGGCCGGTATCCCCACTGGGTATCCGATTACGAGGGGGAACGCTATTCGCTCATCTACTACGCGACCTCGGCCGAAAAGGACGACTTCACCGCGCCATCGAAAGCGTTTTTTGGAACGGTCCTAGGGGACAACGAAGAACTGAGGGTGCGAGAGACGGACAACCAAACAGCGGTATAACATTACCACAAGAACGATGACAATAATGTAAATGGGTATGGTGTAAAGCTAAAAATACCGATCAAATCAAAGAAAAGTTTCTAGTTCTAGAGTATCTGTATTAGGACAATAAGGAGAAACGACATGATGTTTTATCTTCGTTATTGAATTCCCACACTGCTCTACTGCTATTGATGCTGTGTTGTRTCATAGCTGTTAGGATTACTTGTGATGTTGTGCTCCACACCGGATGAACTTTCAAATGGATGAGAGTAGTCTYCATCTTCTGAAAATATTCAAATGTGAAACATGTTTGATGGAATATCTTCTTTACTTATGCAACGAATGAATTAAGTTTTGATTTGCAGAATTTCTRAAGTATTTGAAGCACCAAAGTGTTATTTACAACAAATCAAGAAATCCAATTTTTCTTCCATATTTTTGTAAGTTCCAAGTGGTTTGTGACAATCCCTTGTGGTTATTTCAAGACCCTTGTTGTTTTAAGACTTTTGTGTCTTATAGTTTGTTGGTGGTTTCCTTCTTGGCTTATTGCTTCAGGCTGATTTTTAATGCCTTAACTTCAGAGTTAGATATTATGCAGCACTTTTTCAAATTCAATTCTTGTTACAAACAAACTCAGTATATGCTGATGTAAATGTGACATGTCACACTCAGAATGACAGCCAATATTTAGTCTTGCTGTAAGCAAAAGTTTGCTTTTGCTCTACTTTTAGGCTCTTCTTAGAAAAAATTGTGACATTTTGATTGCTTGTTTGCTTTTGAAGGAACTCATTCTTGTATGATCCTCGCTCTCTCTTTCATGTATATTGTTGTTGCAATTTTTGACTATCTGAGAGCACTGAATCGTCTTCTCCTAGGAGGACTTGTTGGTGTTCAGCATGATATGGCTGCAATAGTGATAGTAGYTGATAGTAGGGCCGAGCTAAAGCTCTACTCCTAGAGGTTGAGCTGAGTCCTGGCAATCCTGTTTCTTCAACTTTGTCAAAATATTATAGTTCAACATCCCTATTCTTAGTAGTAGTATTGGTACATGCCTACTAGAGTGAATTTAGAACTAGGCCCTTGTTGCAGTTGGGGTCTATAGTAATCATCTCAAGGGGAGAAAGTTTATCAGGTCTATGCAGGTAAATGGTGGCTACTACTACTTGTAATATGGTGATAGAAACAAGAATAGTAGAACAATAAAAACAAAAAGACAAGAAAGGGTGGCTTTGCACCAGCAATAGCATCAAAGTTGACTATGATTTGGTACAATTGATGTTTGAACATTTTTGGGCCCCCCTGTAGTAGTATCTGCTGGTGTAGTGCCCATCACTAGTTGTACTAATAGTAGGTGATTTTGGTGTTCTGAGATGTGGTATTTGTTGGGTCTTGTACTGAAGAATGGACATGGATTCCTATTTGATAGAAGCAATATTATCACATGATGATTTCCCATTCTTATTCCATCAAATACCAATATTGATAGAATTACTGATAGCAGTAGTATTTTTGCAAACATGATTCTTAACTGCTGGTGATATCAACAATATGATTTTTCATACTACTGCTGGTGTCTACTTCTTACTAGTAGTAGTACTAGTGTATTGTTCCACCATTAAAAAAATACCAAGTATTGGTGGAAATATCTATGCTACCCCAATGCATTTCATCAATACTAGTATGCATTTGATGTTTGGGACTCATTGTCACCAATACACAAGTGAGTATTGCCAACTGCATCCTTGTGTCCCCACAGGTGCTGGTGGTGATGGTGCTGCACATGGTGCCATCAAGTCTGCTGAAAGAATTTTTGAAAACCACTTCAACAAGAACAAGTCAATATGAAATGTGTAATTTCAACAAAGCATAAAAAATTATCAGACTAAAACATCCTTGCTGAGTTGAATTATCCAAATCAAATAATTGTTGTTGGGACATCATCATGACAATGCATTGCATACTAAAATGACAATGACGAGGATGGCACAATAATTCTTCAAGACAATATTCTTGTTACTTTGTTGATGTGGCATTTCAGCACCTCACAAACAAGAATATTCTGGTTGTCAGCAGATTGCTGGATCCTGTGAAGTAAGGAAGAAGAGTGGAAATATTTGTCAAGAAAAGRCCTTTAGGATGGTGTTGAACTACTAGTAGCTATTACCACCAGCACTGCAAAACTCAGCTAGTACTAGTTGTACAACATCTACTACTAGTAATAGTATTTCTGGATGTTTAATAAGAAATTCTTGACTCTCATTTTGCAGTTTTGCTGAAGCTATGTACAGCAGGAGGGATGGGTGGAGAACAAGAGATTTGTTCTTCTTGTTAGCTACTACTAGCACGACTGAATCAAGAACAACAAGACGAAGGACRAGAAGCAAGAAGTGGTGCTGCTGGTGGTGGCTGTTGACTCTTCAATACTACTTCACTTGCTGTAGTAGCTAATCATTTGACAACAGGAGGTAGGTAAGCCAGGAACAACAAAGCAAGAAACAACAACATAGCATCCATCTTGTGTCATTGCTACTCAAGATGTATGATACATTGTAGCTCAAGCCAAGAAAAAGTTGCATGAAAATTGCTGTAGGTGCAACTTTCAAAAAAGAGCTGGATGGCAGGATTGAACTACCGACCTTTCGATTACGAATCGAATGCTCTACCACTGAGCTAAACCAGCTTGGATAACAGACGCGGAAAAATTATTTATATACACTTTCTAAATAAAAACGAGTACGTACTCGTTTTCAATTTAGAAAGTGTATATAAATAATTTTTCCGCGTCAACTAAATAAAAACGAGTACGTACTCGTTTTCAATTTAGAAATACATCTATTCGTTTTCCGTACTAACTACCTCGCACCAGGTAAGGGTAGGTACAACTTGTGCATCTGCTTCATGTAAAACAGAGMTAAGAAGGTCAATCAAGAATAAAGGCACAAGGTTAGATTCATACGTCCTCAATTACGACATTCCATTGCATTCGAGGATGGTTCCTTCGTCGTCTTGTGTGATAGGAATCTGCCACTGGCTTCTGACCGTCGCCACCCTGGCCGAAACCGCGTGGGCACTCTCGTCGCCGTCGCCGTCGTCTTCCAATGCCGMCGCGGCAGCAAGCATCGACGCCTCCGGGATCCGTGCGATTTCCCTCGATGTGACGGGGACGCTTCTGGCCACGAGGGAACCCGTCGTCAAGAGCTACCGCGACGCCGCCGTCTGGGCCAGGCTACCGGTGGTTCCGAGCGAAGCCGAGTTCAAGAAGGGATTTAGGGTGGCCTTTCGAGAGCGATCGATCGAGAGCCCGTGTTTCGGGGGCGTGGAGGGGATCTCCGGCCGCGACTGGTGGCTGGAAACCGTTCGTCGTGTCTTGGATTGCGCCCTCGCCGAAGGGAGCGACAGTGGCGAAGACAACGAAGGAAACGAAGACACCAGCAGACCACAGCAGCAACAGCAGTATACGGAAGAGGAGTTCCAGCGATACTTTCGCCGGGTGTACCAGCATTTTGGAAGCCCGGCCGGGTACAGACTTTTGGAGGATGCGGCGTCCTTGCTGTCGGCTCTGCAAGACACCGAGACCGAACACGGCAGCGGACTCATACTGGGAATTACCTCCAACACTCCCATCCGTCACATGGAATCCGTTCTGCCCATGYTGGACTGCCTCCACGATCGTTTCTCGTGGTTCACCTGCTCCCAGGAGATCGGCCACGAGAAACCGGCGCCGGAGATCTTCGGGGACGCCCTGCGGAAAGCCCGGTTCTGGCTGGACGAACCGGACCTCCCGCCGAGTGCGATCCTGCACATTGGCGATTCGCACACCAACGACTACTGYGGCGCGAGGGCGTTCGGCTTCCGGGCGCTCCTGCTCGACAGGAGCGGCCATCCCGACGTGAATTCCTACCAGGACTGGCTGGAAGCCCCCGACTATCCGGGGAAGAGCCCAGAGGATCTGGAGAAGCACACAATCACCAGCCTGGAAGAGGTGGCGGGGATTTTGGGCCTCTAATCGAAAAGCAGAGCTACTGCCGGAGCAACAATCCGTGCCAACTCTTCAGGGGGGATCAAGAAAGCACGAAACGGTCTATTGGACGGAGCGATGTGCCGCTAAGTCGTACCGAAGGCAAGYAGMTTGTAATGCAATGGTGTGTGGGCGACGGGAACGATACGGCATTGCAGAGAGCAAAAACTCCGATACACGCACGAGAGAGATACAAACAACATATTATAAGGATGCTCTTTCATAHCGTTCCGATTCGATTCACGGATAATTGTTTGTATGGATGCAGGCATGGCACACACGCTAGAGGTTTCTACTCCGCACGCTCTAGGGCGTATGACTGTGCTTTGTCTGGGTAGAAGTATCTTGAAGTATCTGTTATGTGACAATGAGCGATATGAAAGCAGGTCTTAATCCATCGGGATGACATTAGTTCCACTGCCATTTCTATCATTTGCCTCCATCGAATTCATCACATTTACCGGCACACTCCCTTCGAGCCAGAAATCGCGAGGATAGCTAGGAATGATGCCATAATAATATAACAGTTTGGATATTCTGCGTCGGTTTTTATTGCTCTGTATTATTCAATACATGCGGAACAAAGTGTGACAAAAGAAGTTGTTTTCGTTTCAAGATTTTCTTGTGCTTTGACCTAGCGATACACAAGAAATAGATTTGCGTGGCCTCACAAATAGATATGTAATGATAACTTTTCTCGGCCTTCGTCATAATGTGTCGATGATTGGGATGTCATGAGAGTATCAAGAATGCACATGAAACAGCTCATCTCTGGTTTCCCTTCAATGAGTGACAATATTTCTTGCTACATTTGATTTTGTTGTTCATTCAAGCAGCAACCTCCTCCTCCTAGTGATACTAATAGTACTACTGTACAGCAGCAAGAAGTGCTGGTTGGTTTTAGAAGCGAATGCTGAACCACCACCAGCACAGATTGGTTGATTCCCCAAAACCTACTCTGGGATTCAATACTTGTGGGAATGAAATGACATTGTGAGAATAGATATACAATGCAAGCATTCTGTATCATTTTGTGGAGCAAGGAATGATTGAATATACTAATTTGAAGCATATTGGTGTTCAGTGCTAATCATCACTACTACTAGGAAAGTCATTTTTGGCCCTTATTACTAAAACAAGATATCAGTCCAGGATTTGATTGCTAGGAATATGTCTCAAAGGTCTTGAACTCTGGAACTACTACTAGAGAGGGAGGAGATAGTGTTTTCATTTTTTCAAGTGGTATTCAAAGCATTGTAGACATATTTTGATATGCAACAGTGCCCATTTCATGAACTAGGGAATTGAATTTTGKTCTAAATTACTAGTAGTATTATATCCCAAATTCTGAACCAATAAGATTCAGAATTTTTCATTATTTGATTCTAAGAAACCTATCTTCATTGTGAGTGCTTGTTCTGTACTTTAAATCCATAAATATTTGATTCTCAAACTAGTTGATTACTAGTCATCATCAGTAATTTAATTGGAAGCTACTAGCTAGTAGKTTTCAAATATTTTGATTGCACAGACCCAACTATGCTTCATTCTCAACAGGTAAGTAGTAATTTGAAACCACCTTGTTGAAAATGGGGAGCAAACAAATTGACGATGGAATAATGAGATCAGTGATGGGAGCCCAATTGATTAGTTGTTGCTGAACAGGAATCAATAGTAGTAGTCAATAGATCTATAGTAATCATATTATTGCATCAAGAAGAACAAGAAGTCCRATGTATCCTATGTTTCTTATGTTATTTCCTTTGGAGACATTGCTAGTCATCATACTGGTACTGCCTACTGGTAATTCTTGTCTGAATTGATTCTGTATTTCTGCTCCTTCTGTGCTAGTACTACTACCACTACTACTAGTACCAGAGGCCTTCTCTCATATGAGGTCCTCAAGACAAGTTTGTTTTGTTTGACAAAAACATCACCCAGCAGTACTGCTACTACTAGTACTACTAGTATTGGCTACTGAGAACTGCTGCTTACTAMTACAGCACACCCCCTTTGAGAAACCATTTCAGAAATGTTCCACCACAATGATATCCAGTGGAGATTACATGCAATCTTGGTAGACAAAAGCAAAAAAGGCTACTGCTCCTAGTTGTAACAAGGTCTGTACTACCACCAAATGTAACAAGAAGGTCTGTACTACCACCATAGTATTCTTCTTACAGTCACCAGCCAGTACTATGTCATTTAGGCTGGCCTACTACKAGTGTCTCTTTTAGTTTCATGAGGTTGAAACATAATATCAAGTTTTTTGTCAACAATTCAGAGCCAGAACACATTTTTCTGGACCACTTCCCAATTTACTAATGTGAAATAGCATCAACAGTCAGTTTCAATACTTCAGAATCCGTGTTTATTGACATATATTTGGTTCTGCTGATATGGAGATTTTGAGAAACTGAGAGAAAATTCTTCACTACTGAGTACTGACCACCAACACTAGAATCAGTACTTGTATGTCCAAAGGATTTTGTTGTTGTGTAGTAGTACTTTTTGGGATAGAYATGGGAGGAGGTCTTCAACAGGATTTTTCAACTTGGTTGAAAAAGAGAAGAAAAAGACTACTAAGAGATAGAGGTGGGACCTTCATAACCTAAAAAGAAGTTGTTCTACTATCTGTGCTATTTCATATGTTTTGAATCAATTAGTAATTGGTGGCTGATGATGATGATGATAAATAACAATCACAAAGTAAGCAGAATGTTTTCCCAAACAGACAGCAGCTATTTGGGGCTTTGAGTTCTCTAATTTCTTTCTGTTCCCCTTTCCTCTTTCTTTTCCTCCCTTTGACCTGTTCTTCTAGAGGAAGTTAACACTACTACTACTACTACTACTACTACTACTACTACTACTACTACTACTACTACTACTACTACTANACTACTACTACTACTACTACTACTACTACTACTACTACTACTACTACTACTACTACTACTACTAGGAGTGTGTCTGGTAGTTTTAGTACTGTTGTTGTTGGTAGTAGTAGTAGTAGTAGTCCTAGTAGTATGGTGATCAAAAGAAGGATGATGTTGAAACATGACAACTCAGGGGGCTACTAAAAAGAATAAATTATGAAGAGTTTTTGGCAATTGGCCATGGTGCACTTTGCCCAGAAGTTCTGGTGACAAAGTTGAACAAAGTACTGCTAGTAGAAGAATTGGCCTTGACTTTAACAAAAGCATGGTTTGTTTTCTTACAAAGTGTGTGTCCTGGTGGTCATGCCTCTTCAGAAGTGTCACCTTTGGAACTACTACTAGGATCATCCTTCACCACCCTACTTCAAGTGATGGTTTAGCCTACCTAGTACTAGTAGTAGTGCCTCTAGTATGATTGTACAAAAAGCATCAATGATCATCAGGCTCTCTGTGATAGTCATCATGTCTATCAGATAAACAGAGCAGAGAGCAAATRCAAGCAATTCTTTTTGCTGAACAAAAGAGCAGAAGTACATGATGACCAAATTGAATCTGAAAACAGCCAATCACAAACAAGTACCCAAACAAAGTCTTGCACTGAAATTGATGTGGTATTAGTGAGAATTTCTACTACTAATAAATCACTGGAACACCAATCTAATGGCGGAAGGGGGAAAAGTATTCTCTACAAATAATGATAACAATGTTAATGATACTACTTAAGAAGAAGTCAGTCCATGTATGGTCCAAAAACTCTCTACTACTAGAACAACTTACTATACAAAAACCTTTTAGAGGTGCTGGATGCTGCTCTCAAGCTAGTAGAAAGTTGTTAGTAGTCTATGTTCCTTTGGTGGTGAACTTGAGACAGATTTTGTTGACAATATTGTTGGCGTGATGTTGTACTATGATTCAGGTTAAATTAAGTTCACAGACAGATAAAATAAACTACAAATTAACACTTCAATTGTCACATACTATCAGCAAGAAAGTTCACACAAATGTGGAAGAGCACTACCAAAACCACCCCCAATGCTGTAGTACTACCAGACTCAAGTTTAATGCTGAATCAATTGTAATTGCACTTCACAACACACATTCAGGTATCACTGGTTCCTCCTCTGCACTAGATGATGGACAAAATCACTCCAAAAACACAAAGCAAACCAAGCTACTACTAGTAGCACAAAGTTTCCTTTTGTATATGTTTTGTTGTACCACTAGTATTATTCTCAATTTTTTTTGATGTCATTACCCCACAACAAGTAACCCATGATGTCAAAGCTAGCTAGTACTAGTATACAAAGAAAACTAATGTTTTAGAAGCTTGGGGATATCACACACTATGCAAAGTTGAATTCTCAAATGTCATGGACCAAGAAAATGCAATTAACCAGCAGATTGTTGCTGTTTTTTATTTAAAACTAATAATCTGTCCATTCATCTGCTGATCAATGAAGAAATGAGACCCCAGAGGAAGAGTAGTAACTGCCAGCACAACAAAAATACAAGTTCTCAAAAGAGCACGTCATATGTTTTCTCTCAGGGGCTTGTCTGCTGGTGGCAATAGAAAATAAAAAAATCCATTCTGTTCAGTGTCATTGTAAAATGATGTACAAAGCATTACTGGGAGTGAAATTTTCCAAGAAAACTCTTGCTGGTATAGCCATGGCTGGAACAGCAGCAGAATTAAAACAAAAAACTGAATATTGCATTTTCTCTGTGAACTACTAGTAGAAGGTGCACAAGTAAACCAGAACTGCTTCTACTAGTTGCAGCAACGGACAGTGCTCCAAACTTAGTGCAACTGGGGCAATACTAATGTACTGGGTAGGCTAGTAGAWCAATGATTGGAAGAATAGTAGCTAGGTCAGTGTGACAATGCTTTGTTTTTTTGTGTTGTCACTTCTTGAAGTATCCAGCACYAGTGTCAAAGACTAGCCCATCTTGTGTTACCTTCTCTGGTTTTGGATGTTTGTTACAATAAGTACTGAGTCATAGGATTGGTGRTAGTATTGGAAGTTGAGGTATGTAGTAATACTACTAAGAATAGGATGGTTCTTGAAAGAAAGGCATGTTGAAATAATCAATTCTTCAAGGGTGACAAAATGATCTTCCTTTACAAATGATGAAGTGCTTACCAGCAGTAGTAGCCATGTGACATACATCAACAAAAATACAGAGAAGTGTGTAATAAATTGTTGTGGAATGGTTTCTGAGTATTTCAAAACAGCACCACACCACATGGCACCAGCACATTGTTAGATCACATCATTGTAATCAAAGTTCAATTCCCAAACTTTAGATTAATAGAACAGGAAAAGACAGAGGCATGCTGATATTATTGGAAGTAAGATTGGGCCTTCCAAAAGAATAGCAGATCTAGTAATTCCTTAAAAAAAGAACAACAACAATGAGTTGGAAGATCACACCCTGTCACCATGTTGATAAAATGACATATATATTTTGAAACCCGCTACTACCATGCATATGTTCAAGTCTATGGAAGTAATAAAATGGCAAATTATCAATATTGGCAGATTTTTTTGCTAGTATACTAGATTCTGAGCAAAAAGGTTGAGGCTGTTGCTGTTGCTGTTGCTGTTGCTGTTGCTGTTGCTGTTGCTGTTGCTGTTGCTGTTGCTGTTGCTGGTGGTGCTGCTGGTCAGGAGCAATGCAACAGAAGAGGAACTACCATTCAAGCGGTGAGCAACGAGAGGTCAATTGCTGCAACCTTACAGTCGTCTCCTTCTTCTCGTCTTAGACCACGATGGACCCACGAAGAGTTTCCCCAGCACTTTCCATGGCACCACTGAGCATCAAGTTGGACAGCAGGGCCCACGATCGGGGGTAGTAGCTCTCCGGCAAAGATTCCGCGAGCCTTTGCCCCGCCGCATCCACCATGGATTGCGCATTGGCAATGTCCGAAGACGATGCAATGAGGGCGGAGAATGTTGGTCCATAAATGAAAGCGTTATACCTCCAACTTCCGAACATGGTTGTGTCTTGGCTTGCCCCGGGAGCCCGGCAACTGGGAAATGCATCCGAAGACCATGCACTGCTAGTGTCAAAGTCGCTGTCCAATCTCCAATTGAATCGACTCAGAAAAGGGGACCATTCGCTGCTCATTTGCGGGTAAAAGGCAGCATCCAAAGCCACTCGGAAGGTTGATCGTGCCGCTTCTGCTCCGTATTCAGACTGGACAACAAAGAGGGGAGGACGAACATGCAAGCGAATAAACGAATCAAAGGAACGAATAGTCGAACGAATCAAAGAAAGCCGCCGCGTTAGAACGATTTTTGGAAGCGTGATACACAGAATCTTTCGCGGTGCGTTGTTACGCATCGAGTWGTTCAGCATATTTAGCGGAGACTTGTTGTTCCAAATTCGTACCTGTGGAGTCCCGCTTCCAGAAAATCTTTCACCGGTATTGACAATGTTTCCGTTGCCGTCCGTGCCAATCGTTGCCCAGTTTGGAACCAGCGCCCCATYGCCCGAGCACTGGACCGTGTGCAAAACTTCATAGGAGGTAGCAATCAGCTTGTCCCATTCGCCAGGCGGGATCCCTTCGTAACCAACGCGGTCGGAATCGGGAAAGGTCGCCTGATAATCTTTCATGACACGATAGGAGCCGGGCGAATGGTAGCTCGGATTGTTGCCGCTCCCTTCCCAGCCCCCCCAGCACGCACCCAGCTTGACCAAGCGGTGGTCTCCACGGGAGGAGTCAACGTTGTAGCGGAAAAAGGCTGTGGCAGAGGCGTCCGCCCATCGGCGAGCCTCCTCGTACCACCCCGGTTTGGTGTCGTCTCCTTCCAGGGCCTTGACAGCCAGAATAATGCCCACGATAGCATCCTCGTCGGCATCGGGCGCTGGCCCAGTAGATTCACTGCCACCGCTCTTCAGGTGTCTCCAATCGGGAAGGCAGACACTTGAAGATCCTGTCGACTCGTCCTTACAGAAATGCCCACCAGACTGGCAATTGGCAGAGCCGCTGGACGAATTTCTGCACATTTCCTTCCAAAAATTGTAGTAGCCTTCAAATGCTATAATAACATCCGAGCGGTTGGCACCGTTGACTCTTCCTGCATGAGATTCCCAGCTTACGAGGACTACTCCGGTAATCAGAAGTGCATATGCTTGACTCTCGCTAACAACCAGATTTCCAGATCCAGCAGCCCCACCGCTGCGAAAGGCAGGATTAGAGATACAGGAACAGAAACAAAAAATTGACTTAGAGAAAAAAGAAAGCGATTCAAATAAACACAGGCTTGAGAATATTGATAAAGATCGAATATAATTTATACACTTACGATGCAACCAAGGCATAATTTGGAGGGCTCTGGGAATTGACATGGGTCATAAATTCCAGTCCAAGGTRCACATCCCATGCATTCAAGGCCTTATCCGTGCTCAAAAGCACTCCTGAAGGCGATGGTGACGGTCGGATTTGCGGAGATCCAACAGGATCAATGTCTTCAATTGGTGCACCAGTAGGGTACGGATTGCTGCATATGTTCGGATTGCAATTGCCACATTCCGAAGGAAATTCTTCGCCTGCCACTAATTTGCAGGCGCTACTTTCGGATTTGCCCATGTTCGCAATCACCCAATCGATGCGGGAACCACAAGAGTGTCCGCCTGCCAAAGTAGCGAGAACTTCTTGTGTGCACGACGAACACCCACACCTTGGCCGATCGACCGGCTGAGCAACAAAAGGCGCGGCGACGGGTGGAACTGCAGGCATAACAGTTGGTGAGACTGTAGGCCGCACCACCGGTGCAATGGGGGCAGTGGAAGGTACCATGGGAGCAATTGGACTATTGTTTGTACCGGGCAAACATTGCCAAAAATATTCGCTCTGTTCTGTACACACGAGGCCATCACAGCAGCTGTTTATGTTTCCAGTGCACCCCGACCCTATTAGAAAATAACTTCTTATAAGTTTATATTATTGAAGAAACAACCATACGAATATCAAGACACGATGGATTCGATTTAAACTTACACCGGGCTTGGCAATTAAAACGTGCTCCGTCCGGCAAGAAAATGAAGGCGTCGCCGCCGCAATTTTCGCACTCGCTCCGAGAATTCCCGCACCAACCTGCATCACATTGTTTGTAGTTCATGGAGCAACATCCAGCACACGAATTTCTTATCAACGAAAGCAGGAGGATCGACAGGATTCTCAAATAGCGATTCATTTCAACAAAATTGAAAATCATTACTGTATTTTGWCAACTTTGTTTCACAAGAAAATCAAAAGCGTTTGAAATTTCATAGAGATTCAAAGATAATATGCTTAATTTGCATTTCTGATCTGTAAAAGATTCAATTTTAAAATTTTGATGGAAAAACGCAGTTTCAATTTCTTCTGCTTCTATTTTGTACTCGACTCTTCACAGAAATCTTTGCGCACAAAAAATACTGTTTGGGAAAGTACCGTAGCCTACGTACGGTAGTAGACCTCGTTTCATGATCTGGAAGGCAAGTCGTGTCTCAAAACGGGTACTGAAAAATGAGACGCCACGATCACATCAAGATGCATCACTCCACTTTTTTAGAATACTTTTTTACCGGACAAAAAGATTCACGAGTTACTATGACTTCGCCTTGATTCAATGCCTGCACGGAACATCAATTAGGGAAAGTACAAGACATAACGAGAGGCTGATTGATTTCTCGTTTCCTCCCACATGTCGCCGCTGAGTTGATCGTGATTCAATAGTAGGCTAATATTTTTTATTCCACAAGATTGATGAGTATGCTTCGGGTGACAGATTTCTCAACCAATATGACCCTCCGCCGTTGAGTGATGRTTCGTGTTTGCAACCGGAGGATCAAATGAATTTTCATCCCAAGAATGATGCTCCTCGAGAAGCATATTTCATGGTTTATTGGTGAGTAATACGACGTACCCTTTCAAGAATTTCTTGACGCGTACGAGTGTCCGAAGGCTCTCGATTTCCAAGCTTCTGAAGAGGAGAGACGTCGTCACGCTGAGACGTTTCCAACAAGACATCGATGCATGCCAACAGTTATGACTTACCTAATCCTCCTRAGATCAAAATTATGTACATGAAAAGAGTCATTTATTTCAGTATTCACCATGAGCCTACTGCAAAATTGCACAAATACCTTGCAAATGATAATCAATAGGGAAATATAGACTCAAGTCTGGGTCCTAAAGGACAAGAGGAGGTGAATTGAATGATAATTAGACAAAACGCACTACTAGTGTCATCCTTCAGGCAATGACACAAATGCAGGCTATTGATATTACCCAATGAAATTCATAGTTTTTCTGAACACATTCAGTTCATTCAAACAAGAACTAGTAGTTTTCCAGCAGTAGGAAAATCAAAAGGACAAGAGAGCAACAAGCAAGAAGAAGAATGAACAAAAGAAGTTTCAAAATTCATTGCAGGCAGGGTAGTAGAGTCATGTATTTTATTGCATTTCAAAACTGTCTAGCTAGCAGTAGTACATGAACTTGCAATGTGCTGTTGGGGTAGTAGTTTTTCAAATCTTCTTATTGACAACAGCAGTTTATCATTGGTGCAGTGGTTGGCTGGTTTTGTTCTACTAGTAGTAAAAAGCTTGTTGTAAGTTGTAATCATCACCATGTTTTGCCAAATCATTGCTGACAAATTGTCTGGTTGCCTTGGTTCACATCTAGATAATGTCACAGTACTAACAACCATTTTAAAATCATCATTTTTCTTCCTCATAACCACCATGCTGCTGATGACAAGCATTCCTTCTTGTTGTGGCAGTACTTTTCCTCACCAGTGCTGATTCTTTCTTCTTCCAGTTGAACAATTGGGTGCTATGATGTAGTATGAGTGATATCTTGTAGTTGCAGTAGTGTCAATAGAACAAGAACAAGAAGAAAGGAGGCAGTAACAACAAGGTTCTCAAGAAATTCCAAAGAAAAGGATATTTCTTTGTGATTTTTCTAACAACTTGTAATCTCCCTTGTTTTACCACAACTAAATTGTTGTGGCACTTGTATTAGAGTTAAACACCATTTGTAGTAGTGCTAGCAGTACTACTACTAGTACTATTAGAACTAGGTAGTACTAGTAGTACGAATCTGGTGGTCTGACCATCTGACCACGATGGCGCGCGCATTTATGGCAACACCACACATTTTTTGCTTTTTCATGTCAGAAATCGGAAGAAGAAATTGACATCGTTCTGCTGAGTGTACGGTACGTACGGATAAAATAGTTACTGTGATGCATGCTACTACGAAGTCACCTTCCAAGATGCTCTCTCTCTTCTGAATCTCTCCTTGCGATACGGGAAGGATTTGCTCACAAAGGAAGACATAGGAGTAAGGCATGACAGCACCGGTATTGTTAAGCACATATCCGGCCTCGTCGAGTGGGAGAGTAACATGACTGACTCTGTCCCCATCCCGAATACCAACTCGGCTGCGAGAGAGAAAGTGGTTGTAACGGAAGACGAAGCGGCGCCGTCAGCTCTACAAGCACCAGCAGCGATCGGGGAGGGAAGCGGCTCAGTACCAACCCCGTCCACAACGCCTTCCGCCACGAAAAAGAAGGTCCGTCGAATCGTTCGCAAGAAAGGCTCCGCAAGGGGCAAAAACAAAAAGGACGATGATTCCGACGTGGTCAATCCTATCCTTTTGGAAAAGGTGATGAACGAATCGAATCTACCAAAGGCGTACTCGTTCGAGGTTGTTAAAACCCTCAAGCGGATCAACCAGATCTTGCAGGGCAAAAAGGAACAGCAGAGAAAGAAGGGATCAGGAGAAACGGTTTCTTCTACGAAGGATTCTCCAAGTGTTCACGTTGCCCTCCAGATGCCGGAGGGTTTGTTGCTGTACGCAACGGTTCTTTCGGATGTTTTGCAGCGATTGGTTGCGGCAACCAACGAGGGGCCGGCCGAGACTGCTACCGAGGACCAGCAGCCCCTGCTCCGGGTTTCGGTTCTTGGTGACGTGACATACGGTGCCTGCTGCGTTGACGATTTGGGCGCACAGGCACTGGGATGCGATCTCCTCGTCCACTACGGGCATTCTTGTCTGGTTCCCATTCAGCACACAGTAGTTCCTTGCCTTTACGTGTTTGTGGAAATCACCATTGACGTCAAGCACCTGGTGGAGTGCTTTCACAAAACCATCCTCGAAAATCCCTCTCTGATGGATGGCAGCGGTAGAAAACCCCACGTCTATTTGCTGGGAACGATTCAGTTTCGCCACGCCCTCATGGAAGCCAGGCGGTTGCTTCGGTCCGAACCCTACGAATACGAGCTCTCGATTCCGCAGGCAAAACCCTTGTCTCCCGGGGAAGTCCTTGGGTGCACGTCGCCCGCTCTGGCGAACCAGCGGGCTTCCGAGGAAAGCAATCCGAACGCTGTCGTCTTGTTTGTGGCCGACGGGCGCTTTCACCTGGAATCGACCATGATCTCCAACCCGCACATTGCGAAATTCTACCGCTACGATCCATACCCTAAGACCCTCACGGAAGAATCCTACGACCACGTCAGAATGAAGAGCATGCGGTACGAGGCCATCCAAAAAGCCCGCCTCCGGATCCAGAGCAAGAAAGAAGAGCAGCCCCAGGGTACCGCCGTATTTGGAATCATCCTGGGAACCCTGGGCCGGCAGGGAAACCCGGCCCTCCTGACGAAGATCCAAACGCAGCTCCGCCGGAAGAATCTCCGGAGCTTTGTCATTCTGGCCTCGGAGATCACCCCCTCCAAGCTGGCCCTCTTTCGGAAAAAGGTGGACGCCTGGGTGCAGATCGCCTGCCCGCGCCTGAGCGTCGACTGGGGGCACGCCCTCAGCGGCGACGCGAGCATCCCGGTGCTGAATCCCTACGAGCTCTTTGTCTGCCTGGACCAGGCCCACTGGAGGGGCGGGGACGACCAGTCCTACCCGATGGACTACTACAGCCAGGAAGGAGGGCCGTGGAGCAACTACCACGACGTGGACAACAAGGGCCGCGAGCTGACTCTTCCAGAGCCGGTCACGGCAGAAGTTGCGGCCGGGGTGTGAGTCGACGGACTTGCTACGAGCGAACGAGCGAGCACATTGTTTGGAGTTCTCGGGTGCCCCGCCACGCCATGCAATGCAGAGGAAGGCAAATCCGCGCAACTCAACTCGTGCCTGGGAAGCAGCAGAGTGTGTGACTACCGAGGTATGTCGAACCGAAACGCAACTTTTGTTTGGTTTTTGCTTTTTTGTGATCGCGAGAGGTCTGCCTCCGAGAAAACAGATTCCGTTGGGCTTCCCTTCCTGTTGTTTCGTTCGATCGTGTTCTGTTGTTTGATCACTCCGCTGTGTTTCGGTTTTGGCTTGTGCGTGAACTCATTCGAGGCTACCCAGCACACCATGGGTTTTCTCATCCATATTCGCGCAAGAGGAACTACTTTGTATTTCCATGTTTCACTTTGTCCATCCATGTTTTTCGATCAAGAAAGTCTTTTTCTTTTTCACCCCGTCGTGTTTGGATCATTTCATTGGGAACAATTCTAAGTTGTGTCGCTATTGTATGTTACAGAACGGTACTGAGAGACGATGGAAACTCACACGCATGAATTATCACTGTCTTCTTTTCTCTGGCTGGCGGTTTAGTTTGCTCTTTGCAAGACGTAGGGAACGAACGAGAGAAGAAGCGAACGGTCGAAGTAACCAACCGACAGGGTGCATCCGGATACGTGCCAAAAAGCACGTCCACTGCAACCAGCACCTCGTGCTGAATGRCATGCATGCTTCGTTCTCGGAGACACATTCCTCTGGCCGAAACAATCCCAGCGAGCGAGGCTACGAAAATCTCTTTTAGGTATCGCATCGAAAGGAGGAAACACAGACGACGACGATGACGACCCATCTCGGCGTGGAAAGACAAACAAAGCTCGCTATTGTTTCGCGAAAGGATGCGAATTGCTAAGATTAACGCGCAGTATCGCCGTGCTATTCGATATTCGTACTATAAACAATCCTTTGCACTTCCCCTACTACTTCTAGTACTGTTGATTCTTATTGTTGAGTTTTCCAATAACAATGTAGACACAACTTTGCAGCAATGCAGTTATTCCTTCTTCGATCTTCGAAGCATGGCCGGTCTTACCGTGCCGAGTATAATGAGTTGTCGAACCAGAAACTATTTTGAAAGACAAGGGTGACAACTGCTAGGAGTAAAAAATAGTAGTGCTGAATTTGTAAAACCTCTCATGACTGTAGTAGGAGCAATTCGCACAGGTACATTCCTACTTTCTTTTCCTCGTACGAGCTACGAGTACTACCGACTACGGCACCGATCACGTAACACTCGTAACTCGTACAAGTACGTACGTACGGTAGGTCGTACCTCATTTGGGTTTGTTCTTTTTTCATAAAATTACATACATATGTATGATAAATATGTAATAAGTCTAGTAACTTACGAATGGCGTCGTTTCCAACCCTCGGACTACGTACTAAGTACGTAGGTACGTACGCACGTACCCGTACCCGGCGTTTGTGCTATGGTCCACGGTCGGAAACGCGTGCTCGATTCCTTTCTCAAAMGCAAGCGCGCGGATTTCAAAACTCCAACGCCGGGCGACCCTTCTCCGTGGTAAAACCATACATCCATCGTTTTTGAATTATTTTTTGGGTTCCTTGGCCCCGGCGGGTGAGAAGAAGATATTTTTTGGATGGAAGCATCCTGCTCCCACCGTCTAGTTGCATTACAGTACGGTACTTGTACTTTACTGTAATAAAGATTGTTCTTTCTGCGATACTACCCCCATTGGCTCGTTTCCCTTTCTTTGTTGCCACATCACAAGCATCGGAGATTCGGCGCGATCCTACTTGCTTTCCCCCCTTCGAGGCTGTCACAAGGGTTTTGAAATACAAAAAACGTCACACCGTATTTACTCGTAGGGTACAACAAACAACAATACCGTAATATTCAATCAATCCAAGCTGAACGGTGCACGTACCGGTAGGCATTCCCATTCCTTGCAGCACGTACCGTACTCGTACTCGTAATCGCACGCTACCAAATCCGTGATAATCACAATCGAACCAGCCTCTTGCTTCCATATTGCGGCAGCCTTCTGTACGTACTCGTCGYACTTGCAAGGATCCATTGACCAGCAATTTTGATTGATTGATTGATTGATTGATCGATCGACCGATTCATTCCATCCATTTCCTCTCGACAGGAAAACCAGCACCAGAACTAGCACCAGAACCAATCCATCCATCCACCCACACACCATGAATTCCGCACTCGATCGGTGGGGAGCTTCCCCGTCTCCCTTACACGAGAACGACAAGGAGAACCTCCGCAAGGCATCCAGAGGGAATGATTCCAAGAAGAAAAAGAAAGAAAAGAAGGCCCGGCAACCCATGCAACCCCAGCAGCAGGCGCAGGGTACGCAGAACCTCAAACCGCTGCGAGCGAATGCTCCCGCCGGAATCGGCAAGAAGACCTCCGGGAGCACCAGCAGCGGTGCCAGCCACGACGGAAGCAGCAGCATGGGGAGCCGGAGGCAGAGCGGCCCCGCGGCCAGGGCTCTCGGCGGTGCGGGGCTGAGCTCCGAGACAGAGGCCTCCCCCCCGGTCGACAGCGTCTTCCGCGATCCCGCGGCCGAGCTGGAGATGAACGAGGTCTCTACGATGGCCGGGGACACCTACGCCGGGGTGGAAATGGACGCCCGGGTGGCGGAGGCCGTCCCGCCCTTTGGCGTTTCCGGAGCGGCGGCGAGCGGGCCCCCCGAGATGTTTGTCACCCCCACCAACCGGGACGACACCGACGAATACGGATACGAGGACCTGTACGGATACAGCGAGGATCGGGGCAAGAAACCGGAACACTTTCGCTTCGACGAGCGCATCGAGACCATCAGCCCGGTATCCACCCAGCCGGAGACACCYGAGAAGGACGGCGACATCGAAGGCGGCAACGAAGAGTGCGTTCCGCCCCTCTGCGAGGACAAGGAATTCTCCCCCAAGAAGCAAAGGCGGTGGCGGTGCATCATTTGCGCCGGGTGCTGGCTGGCCTTTTTCTTGGTGGTGGGCATTTCCATGCTCGGGTACACCCTCTACGCGGTCCGCAACGAGGACAAGGGTGCCCTGTCCCTCTTCAGCAAGGAATTCTGGGTCCGTGCCGGCGACGAAATCCAGGACGCCCTCTTTTTCTGGCAGGACGACGAGGACGAGAACGAGAAGACAATGGCCCCAACGCAGGACTTTTGGTTCGACGCAACGGAGACCTCCACCTCCTTCCCGGGCACCGAGTGGCCCACGATGCCCCCCTCGACGGTCAGGGACGCGATCGAAGCGGTCGTCCTCTCGGCAGCGGTCGACAGGGGGATCGCCAGCATCGTCGGGGCCGCCATGAGCGATCCTTMCTCGGTCCACTACTCCGTCGTGGACTGGCTCGCAAACGATCCCAACCTCGAGTCCTACCCCGACGAGAAAATCGTCCAGCGGTACGCCCTGGCGTGCTTCTACGAGCGCCTGGTCGGGGACAACGGCAACGACGCCGAAAGTCCCGTCGCCCCGGCGGTGCGGGACACCTGGGGGACCTACGGAGACGAGTGCACCACCTGGGCCAGCACCGAGCGGGCCAACAGCAACAACAACAACAACAGCGGTTCCACCAAGCAAACGTGCGACAGCGACGGGCTCGTGCGATCGATTCACCTGGAAAGCGTCGGCCTCGACGGCACGCTGTCCCCGGAACTGGCCCTGCTCTCCGAGTCTCTTGGTACGTACCGGCATTAAAATCGAACCGATGCGAGGTGACGTGACGCGACGCTACGCTGTGCGGCACCGCAATGCGCAGAAATCGAATACTCGCTGTGTTTTAGGGTGTTCCATTTCCTCCCTGCCGGCTCACTCTTCYGTTTCTTTTGGCTCGTTGTCACAGAATCCATCTACCTCACCAAAAACAGCATCCACGGGACCATTCCTTCCGCCTGGGGCAAGCTGACCAACCTCAAACGCCTGCAGCTGTCGAAGAACAACATCGAAGGAAGCCTCAACGGCCCCGAACTGATCGGGAATCTCGACCGGCTYGAAATCATCGGCCTCGGAAACAATCGGCTGACCGGGACGCTCCCGGAAGAGCTCGGATCCCTGCCCAGCCTCTTCTACCTCAACCTTCCCAGCAACGGCTTTACCGGAAGCATCCCGTCCTTTGCCAACGCCTCGGGGGTCCTCGGCCACGTGTCTTTCAGATCCAACGCCCTGACCGGAAGCGTTCCGGAGGAGCTGGCGCTCCTCGAATCCCTCGACGCGCTCTTCCTGGAAGACAACGACCTGGAGGGGCTGGTTCCCGAATCGGTCTGCGCCGGGGACGCCACCCACAACGGCATGAACATGGTGGTCGATTGCGRCTCCGTGGGTTGTTCCTGTTGCAAGGGATGCGCCGTCTTTTACGCCAACAACAACGTCTCCATGGACAGCTTCCGGGAGGCAGAAAGACCCTCTGCACCCGCATCCAACGCAACCACCGTCCGGGAAGACCCCATCGATCTTGCGTTGAACTCCACCGCAGCCCCCGTCGATGYCGCCACGGTTGCGGACGGCGCAACGGCCGAAGAAGCGTCCGACGCAGCATCCAATGCAACAGTTGATGCAATGGTCGACGCAACAGTCGACGCAACATCTGATGCAGCAGCCGACGATACAGTCGACGTAACAGTCGACGTAACATCTGAGGCAGCAGCCGACGAAGCATCCGATGCAACAGCCGATGCAACAGCCAACCCAGTATCCGATGTAACAGTCGACGAAACATCTGAGGTAACAACCGACGCAGCAGCCGACGCAACAGCAGAAGAATCGATGGTAGCAGAGGTCCCAACCGACGAGGCCGACAAAGCCACTAATTCCTCCGCTCCCGAAACCGGCAACTGCGAGTCCATCGAGGTAGGATTCCCCTGCTACAATCCCGGATGGTCCATCGATTTTGAGCTTTCCCACGGMGGCTGTGGCATTCTACCCACCGAGGAATACGACTTTGTGGCGGTGTACCTATCTGGCCGTGAAGACACCGCCATTGGCACCAAGAGCGATCTCGGCGACGCCCTGTTCTGGGCCAGCTCGTGCGGTCTCCCGGCCTGCGACGGGGTCATTGCCAACGGCCAGATGTACTACCGCAACACCTATCCCAGCACAACGGCACCCCTCGACGGCAATCCCTGGTGGCCAATCTCCGCCGGGAGCATGATGCGCCTGAGGTGGCTCCGTTCGGACGAAACCGCGACCGGTGGAAACACTACGGGCATTGTCGTCGCAGAGAGCTTGCCCTTTGTCGTTGCCGATGGCTGTCAGTAACCAAAAAAGCAGGTGCGGTGTCTTCCGCCCTATCAGTTGTATGAATAGAAGGAAACAAGAAACGAACCGAACAGAACCAAAATCAATGTAACAATTCACTCGGTGCACACGCACACACCCACGTTCTCCCGCCAGTCCCCTTCGAATAGAAGACGAAAGACATCAGCATTTTATTGCACAGACCAAGTTACTTCTTTGTGCCTGCGGAGGATCGCATCATAAAAGAAGAAATGAGAGGCTTTTCCCGTCCTAAACCCTTGTGTCGAAATAATATGAAAACGCCGAGAGCATTTTTGTATCGCAGCGGAAGAATACTATCATTCCATAGCAGGAAATTCATTTCATAACTAATATTAAATATTACGTCTCCACAATGATGTTATTAGCAGATATTCTCGTTGCAGAAATCATCGTGGGAAGTCATTCTTTCCTTCCCAGTTGTTGTATCCTTGACTGAAGCAGGTTGGCATCGACAAAACGGATGATAAATAGACGTGTCTTTTTCCTACTACCACTAATGAAGGGGCGATATTTGTATTTAGGTAGATTGTTTCTTCTATATTGTATTAGCTAGCCGTACGAATGCTTTTTAAGAACAGAAAAGAACGACAAAGCGTTGACTGAGAACGAGGGACTCTACGGGTGCGAGGACTTTTGCAACAGCCAGAACAACGTCTAGCAGTACGGAATCCATAAAAAGCAAAAATCCATTAGGCCAGGGTTTCGGTTCACCATGCAAGATCCATGGAGCCTTTGCCATTCGTTGAACAAGCGTCGCATCCATCCATCCAAAATAATCGAGAAAGGGTCAAACACGCCGATGCCAACGGATGTCTTTATCGCCAACAGCCACCAACCCGTTCTTCTAGGGACACTATGGGAAAGAATGGGATCGTTGAAGCCATAAGTCKGTTTCGTGCTTGGAATTCACATCAGATGGAATATTTTGCAGTGTTTTCTCTGGCTGTTTTCGACGCGCATGTTTTTTCGACGCATTGCAATCGGATTTGTAGCTCGTTTCTTCTGATTGGGAGTGATTGGTCGCGTTCTGTTCTCTGGTYCTTTGTTTTATTCGTTGTCGTCGTCGCTTTCGTCCCATTCGCCGTCGTCGTTGTCGACGATCCCCAGGGCCATGCGCTGCTCCTCGGGGGTCGCGGAGGGAGGCACGGAAGGCCGAAGCCCCCCGGAAACAGCCCCGCGGGGGGCGATCCTGGACAATCGTGCGGTGGAGCCGCTGTTCCGGCCGGTGGGACGCGGCCCTCCGGCGGGCCTCGAAGCGGGAAATGGCCCTTGGCGAAAGCCCGTTCCGTCGGCGGAGTCGTCGTCGTCTTCGGCATCGTCTTCGTCACCGGGGTCCTCGGTAGGATCAAAGGACGGGGGCAGCCTCCCAAAGTAGTTCTTCCAGCCGTCTACGATGAACCGGTGCTCCTCCCGGACGTA
The DNA here is from genome assembly GCA_900660405.1 of Pseudo-nitzschia multistriata. Lineage (NCBI taxonomy): Eukaryota > Bacillariophyta > Bacillariophyceae > Bacillariales > Bacillariaceae > Pseudo-nitzschia > Pseudo-nitzschia multistriata. The sequence goes on along the minus strand of CAACVS010000631.1, from coordinate 101,542 downwards.
TCGAAAGTGTCTTTCGCGGTCTTTGCTGCCGGGTTCCATCGGCAGGGCCCCCAATATCATGGCCAGGATCCGGTCCAGCAGGGAAAGGCCGCTTTCTCCCTCGCTGCTCTCTTCCCCGCTCACTCCGTTCGTCGCGGCCTCTTCCGCTTCTTGCTCGGCTTTTTCCTCGGCTGCCCATACCTCGTCCTGGAGGCTCTCCAGGAGCGCCTCGACGTCTGCCACCTTTTTCTCCAGTGCCTCGAGCAGGGTCTGCGCCAGCACCAGTTCTCTCGTGGTGTGCCGGGTCTCGATGTTATGCTGGTGCTTGTTGCGCTGCTCCAGGGCCTCCCTGCGGCGGGCCTCTCTCAGTTCCCTCCGTTGGAGGGCCCTGGCTTTCTTCTTTCGGCGCTCCCGGTTCTTGCGCAGAAAGGGCTTTGGGATGGTGCTTCCCGCAAAGGGTGCAGCTGCGATCGCCCCGGGGCCGTCAAAGGCGGCGGAAACGCCTGGAGAAGTCGCAGCGGTCTCGTCCGCGGCTGCATCCTCGGTGGTGGAACCGGGGAGGGGATGCTCTGGCGTGGTCCTCGTTGGGGACGGCTTCGCGTCGGCTTGGTCGTCCTCGTTGTCGTGTTCGTCCTCGTCGCCTCCCGCATAGTCATCGTCCTGGCTGTAGTCGTCCTCGTCGCTGTAGCCATCGCTGTAGTCGCTGCGGTAGTAATCAAAGTCATCGTCGTCGTCTAGCGTTCCCCCCCAGTCCTCTTCCTCGTACAGCTGGTCTTTTGGCAGCAGGCCCAGCATCTGGAATTCTTCCGGGAAACTCAGATCGGATCCCCCCAGGATTCCTCCATCGTTGCCGACGCCGGATCCCTTCCGCCTTTGCTGTTGTTGCAGCCTCTTTTGCTGGTGGTCGTAGAGGAGCATGTCGCCCCGGACCGCGTCCTCCTTGGCGGACACCAGCCGATCGAAATCGGCCTTTGCCAGGTCCCGGCGGTGGACGAGGGTTTCCCGGACCCCGTAGAGCTGGTCGAGCTTGAGCTTGCGCTGCTCCCCCACCCACCGGCTGTGGGTCTTGTGGAGGACCTCTCGTCGGAGGCAGTCCCTCAGTTCCAGAGCCATCGCGTGCTTCCACGAGAGCATCCGGCCCGTGTGTTCGAGGTGATCCGAAAGGTGGTACCAGAAGGAGGGGTCGGGCTTGTCGCTCTGGCTTTGCAATTGTCTTTGGGGTGTATCAGCAGTGCTTTCGTTGTTGTTGTCGTCGTCATCGTCATCGTCGTCATTGTTGTCGTCATCGTCATCGTCGTTTTCCTCATTGGTTGGGTAGTCCTGGCCCTCGTAGTCGTACTCTTCCAGTGCATAGGCAAGGTTCCGAACGACACTCCAGAGCCGGGCAGTGTCACTCCCGTCTCGGCCATCGGTGCTTCCATTGTTGTGGTTTTCGCGCGTGGCGATTCTGGAAGGGTACGGAATTTCGAGGTACGGCACACCGGGAGACAACTCGTGTTTGCCTTCGCGTTCGCCCGTTCCGTCCTCTTCGGTCTCCGGGCACATGCGGCCAAAGCGGGCCACGCGGGAGTCCAGCAGTTCCTTGATTTGGTCATCGAAATCGGGTGGGGGTTCCTCTTGTTGTTGTTGTTGTTGTTCGTCTTCTTCTGGATCGAATTGCTTCTCCTCGCTCGGGATCGGACCCTCCCCGCTGCCACTGTTTTTGTAGCGCATCCACATGGCCTCGATCAATTGGCTCTTTATCGAATCAATCTCCTCCCGATCGGAGGGCCGATATCCCACGAGGCGTTCCAGCTCGATGGAAACAACGGGGAGTTCCTCCTCCTCCTCCTCTTCTTCGTATTCCTCGCCATTGTCTCCGTCGCAGTTCCCATCGCTGCGGTCTCCCGGGACGGCAGGGAGCATCGATGCCACCACGGAAACGTGGTGCGGGGGTGCAGAAGCAACGCCGAAGCGCAGTCCCATCGACAACGACGACGAGGAATTCGCCTCCATAGCTTGCCAGACCGAAACCGACCGTTGCTTGGCTCTCGTGTCTTGGATCGACAACAATCAAATGGCAGTCGCAATAATGCCGTGCGTACGTCGGGTTGGGCTGGGTTGTGTTGTGTTGGTTGGGTTGGGTTGGGTTGTGTTGTGTTGTGTTGTGTTGTGTTGTGTTGTGTTGTGTTGTTGCCGAGAAAGAAAGATATGTAAAATTCTTGGTTCCTCTAAACCGGAAGGCAGGGACTACAGACAGAAAGGTGGTACCAGGTAGTACTGTATTGTACCGGTTAGTATTAGTACGAGTTACGTCGCCTACGGCTACACTACGGTACGGGTCTGTACGCATCTCGCCTGTGTTGCCCAAGTTTTTGTTTTGACCTCGACCGACTCCTTGGTTGGTGGTTGGTCGTCGGAAGTATCGGGTTGTGCTGTATTTAGTCGACTGAGTCGACTATTAGTACTGTAGATGTTTGGCGAGTCGAAACGCCAATACGTACTACGGTACGGTATCTTCTACGTAACGAAATTGGTAGGGGGTGACAACTTTTGTTTTTGGAGAAGATACCCGTTTCTAGTGATGGGAACCCCGATCGAAACCCCCCTTTTGTTCTTCAGATTGTTCTTCAGATACAACATACCGTTACACATCACATATTACACATTACATACCATAGTCCTCAGAGCATCCTGGAACGAAGTTGGCACTTTTTTTCACAACGGAACGTACCGTTGCATCACCAATCGAGAGTGCGCCACACCATTTTTGAAAATAGAATACGAAACTCAAGTCGTACATTCCGTCAAAGCTGCCATCATTGATATTGTGACATCCAGGTGCTGTACCAAGCTCCTTGCGAATAAATTCATCGGAAATCCGTACCGCGAGCGTTGCAATCCTTTTGCAAGACCCACTATGTTCTTCTCCAACTATTTCATCACAGGCGAGCTCCGCGAAGATTTCTGGAGTGACGTTAGCATGGCAGCGCAAGAGAATCCCGTCATCTTCGAACACGCCCCGAAGCGATTGAAGAAAATTCTCTTGAAAGTGCGGCCCCGGGATTTCAGTTCTATTTTTCAAGAACACGGGAGGTTTGGCTTCTTCTTTGACGAGTTGCGAGGCAGTCCGCGGTTCATGATAGATCTAATCAATCAAGTGGGCGCCTGCGGCCGCGCATTCGACTATGCAACGAAAGAACTAAAGAACAACRTAGAGGTAGCAATGGCCGCGGTAAAGCTAGATTACCACGGAAGAATCTTCGAAAGCCTTCCAAGAGAAATGAAGCACAACAAACAGWTAGTGATTGCTGGGGTAGCAACGAGCGGTTACGTATTGAAAGACGCGCCGCAAGAAATGAAGAGCAGCGAGGAGGTAGTCACTGCCGCGGTTAAATGGTCTGGCAATTCATTGCAATATGCATCCGAGGAACTAAGGAACAACACGAAGGTAGTCCTTGCCGCGGTAACGCGGAACGCGGATGCGTTGAAATATGCCTCCGAGGAACTGCGGAACAACAAACAGGTAGTGACCGCTGCTGTGACCGCCGCTGTGACCACCGATGGCTGCGCCCTGAAACACGCATCCATGGAACTGAGGGGAGATGCTGGTGTGTGTGTGGCTGCGTTGCGACAGGCGCGGGGGGCACTGGAACACTGCTCCCAAGATTTTTTTGTTGTCGCTGCACTGAAAGCCCTTGGCACCTCCAAATGAAGGCCGTGTCCGTGGCAATGGAAAGGGGAACGAAATCGGGCAGTGCTAAAAACCCTGTGCGCCTGTCCAAGATCCAAGATGCGAAGTCTCGAAGCCGAAAGACGTGTCGACATTGGTTTCATCGCAAGGAGCTCAAAAGGGCGAGTCGACCTGCTCGCCTCCGAAGTTGACCGATAGTGTCTGCGAATCAACAGAGTCGTCCTCCGAAACGCCTGCTATCGGTCGAAGTGATAKAATTACTTCCCGCCAAGCAACAGAAATGCTAACGTGACCGTAAGTTCGTGAAAGAGAAATACGTAAKGGTGGGCGGAAAATTACGCAATCGATAGAAAAGTAAGAGGCGAAGATCCACATCTACTCATAGAATTATTCATTTACAGGAAATTATAGAATTTTTTTTCTAGTTTCATTGGTGAGTTATCATCGTGTCATTATCTTCTTCTCAAGGTTCGTCATTCTGATTGAAACAAGAAACATCGACGATATTCAGCAGTGTCAAGGAACCACACTCGTTTTCGTTTTGGGATTGAAAAAAGCAGAGTTATGTGAAATATGTTTGATCGTCGCTGAACTCAGAGTCGGAAAGAAGGATGGAATAAATGGCACAAGTCAAAGCTACTCTTGCCAGCTCTGATCACATTGAGGAGAATTCCCGAACAGCAGCTACAAAGAATTTTTGGGAGCAATAATGTAGTACGTCCYCTGTCTGTCGTAACGCTGTTGCGCACACATTGTAATCTCCTCTCTTCTCATCTGATGYATATTTGAATGCCCTTCCATCCTGTGTCACTGCAGCTGTCACTACTTTCAGGTTGTTCTTCATCTCATCTGATGCAT
>CAACVS010000631.1:69087-96273 GCA_900660405.1 Pseudo-nitzschia multistriata | reverse complement strand
ATCCATTCTGTGTTACTGCAGCAGTCACTACTTGCATGTTGTTCTTCATCTCATCTGGTGCAGATTCCAATGCMAATCCGTCACCTCTTACTGCATGCATCCATTCCGACTCGCTGTCGCTTCCGATGATTACGTCGTCTTCGTTGTCGATGCTCATGTCGCTGACGCTGTTTATTAGAAGCTGATGGTGGTAGGGGGGAATATTATTCATGGTGCGCAGAGATGGATCGATTTTTACGGTACAGCACAGCGATGGATTTATGGAACGCAGCTTTTATGATCAGTGTGTTCGAATGCGTTTCTGCCACCCTCTGAATGCTTCGTCGAAATGGGAACGCAACAATTATGCGAGTGAAGAGACCTCACCGTTGTTTTGGCTGTTGGTCGTATTCAACATTTATTTTTTCCCTTGGTACCTCCTCACAACCACGACCTCAGGCGTGTCAATATTTATTTTTACCGTACCCTTGGCACGACTAAGAACTCGTACCGGTACGAGGTCTTAGTCGTACCGATACTGGATCGGTACCCAAACATCAAACATCCATGGACACCGCTTTGCCGATCATCGGTTGCGGCGAACGCTCTACGTTTTGTGGTTTTCCCAAGAGTGCCGCACCAAGCTCAGCGGTCAATCTATCCCGTCCTCGAGGGCCTAGCGATTCCTTGCTTTTGAGGTTCGTGTCGATGCCGCTTGGAGAACCGCACCGACGTTGATAAGGCAATCTTTGCCGGTTGTGCATCTGCACGCAAAAGCGTTTCTCGATCCTGGATCCTTCTTCCGTGACGGACAKTGCTCGCTGCAGCTCTTGTGGTGGACTGCGCCACGGTGCGCTGCATGGAAGTTTTCAGAGGTTTCCTTGTGGTTTCCACGAGGAAGCAAAGAGGTGCGATGCTGCAGTGATTGCAGCAAATGTTCTGTGCGAAAGCGATCCTTGCAATCGATTCTGTGTATCGCAAGGGCCATTGTTTCTCTTGACGTCCCCTCGTTTGAAACCATGTTTRCGTCAATCGTGATTAAATCGATGAGGTCGGTTAGAGTTCCACCACAACCTTTTMGTCCTTCAAGTCTGCGAAATTTTAGAAAAKCACSCCATCGATAGAAAAGTKGRGTGGCGAGRATGCAAGTCTTCCCACGAAATTCTTCACATGCAAAATAGTGTATCATAATTTTTTAATTCTAGTTTGATCGATGAGAGATCATCGGACCGACAGTCWTGCATCACTGTGTGCAATGAACAACGGACGCCCTGCTTTTCCGCGTACTACTAGCATACCTATTGAGTTTGAAAACACTAGCAGAAGACCGAAATTTATGAGRTTCCTGTTTCGAACAATCCTATTTTGAAGTCCCGCCTAACAGACATCTATGCAAACTAGTGATTACAATAACATATTATGTGTTTTCAAAGAGATAGGATAYGGCGTTCCTTTCCCTCACGGTTTCATTCCGCTGTTTCGMCAACAGCACAAGGAAACTCTAGGCCCGGCGAACGCCACCGGTTGTGGCAGAGCTGTTGCTGCTCACGGGGAGGAGGCCCGTTGTTGTCGCCGKTTCATCCATTGCTGGAACCGGTTCCTTGGCGTCTCTTTCCTTGTTTTTGTGTTCCTTTTCTTTTTTGGRTTCGCCAAAGCATTCCGTACAACACTTGCATTTTATTTCATCGCAATCCACCTTGAGTGTTTCCATGCTGTAGCATCCGGGGCAAAGTCCCCACGGCATATTGCCGGACAGGTCGTTGCTCTGCAGAGTCAACGACGTCAGCTGGAACATGTTGTTCCAAGAATTWGGTATCTTGCCGGACAAGAGATTCTTTTCGATCGAGAGTTTCTCTAATGGTTTACAAACGAAATACGAACGATGGGAGGATGTGTTAGAACGGGAACTCTGGAACCAGCTACTGTCAAAACAACCAGAGCCATGACAAATTCGGATGCAKAAAACAACTATCGTGCGCGCGTGTGTGTCAATCATGCCAGTGTGCTTACCGATATTGACCATGTTTTCGAGCTCTTCCGGAAGCGTTCCGTTCAGCTGGTTGTTTTCGAGTCCGATCGTAGCCACGGATGCCCACATTCCGAGCTCCGAGGGTATCGATCCCGTCAGCTGGTTGTTTCCCATCGACGCAATGGTGAGCTTTTCGAGGTTTCCGATTTCGCTCGGAAGACTTCCGCCGATGTTGTTGTACTGAATGTTGATCTTTTCCAATCCGGTGAGCTGCCCGAGTTCGCTGGGCAGGCTCCCGGACAAATCGTTGTTGTTGAAGAACAGCAGGCGCATGCTGTCCGAAAGCAAACCAAGTTCTGGGGGAAGGGACCCCGCCAATCCAATGTTTCGCAGGTGAATGGCAAAGTACTTGTTGTTTTCGTCGCAGATTTTACCCTGATAGCCCTCGTTKGAGGACTCCCACTCGCACTCGTCCGAATAACTCAACCAGGGCTGCTTTCCCAAGCCGAATGCAACGGGCAACTGATCCGTCTTCCAGTTCGGTCCACCGGTGCTGTAGTAAAGCACGCCTAGGGTCCAACGCTGGACAATAGTATCGATCGTCATGTCCCAATAATCGGGATCCTTCGACATCCAATCAAAAGACTTGAATTGGGGCGAGGCTTTGTCATCCAAATAGGACAAGGATTGCGGAGACTTGTTCGCAATAATAAATTTCAGGTCGGTACCGATTTTGGTGAGGTCGGGATCAAATGCTTCTACTTCGTAATAGTTTGTGTTGTTGCTGTCGATGCTGTTGATAATGTCACCAATCACTTCGGTTGGCACATCGGTACCAGTGAATATGTTTTCATCGGGAACTTCCTCGTTGTTCGCAATCGGAGGTTCTGTCACTGCMKATGGTGTTGTAGTATCGTCGTCAGCGTCTTCGGCGTCCATCTTCCCGGTAACTGGTTCTSGCACGGCAGTTTCCGGTGCGRTTGGTAACACAGGCGAAAGCGTAACGATAAAAGTGTCTCCGATGCCATCGGGCAGAGAAGAATCCGATGGGTCCATGGGAACAAAGATCGGCTTGTTGAAGAATTCTCCGCCGTTTCCGTCGTTGTCTACRTACGMGGCGTCGCTGCTGTTCGCGATCGCAGCATTGTTCTTTTTCATCTGGAGAATGCTGAGGACCAAAACRGCCGCCGCRGAAATCAACATGAAAAAACCRAGGAAGATCATGACGCGAATGATGGTCCATTTGTGTCTCCGGCAGCAAGATTCGTTCCTCCTCTTCGACAAAAGGGTGTCGTCGTCGTCGCCTCCCGGACCACCCTCGCCAATCACCAAGTCCAGCACGTCCTTGTCTCGGTGCAACCGGTTTTCTTCGATGATGTCGTCTCCGAGTCGACTGGAGATGGGGATCTTTTCGTGGACGTCCATGACGTTTGTGAAGGAAAAGGACAGACCGCTGGATTGCGGAGAGGTCCCCATGTCCTGCGTGCTGGCCGTACGGGTCTTGGAGATGTCCTGGAGGTCGCTTTTCTTCTGCTTCAGCAGCAGCTCTTCCTGGTGTTTCAGCTGGCGTTCCTTGAGCTCCTGCTGCTTCTGGCGGTTCTGTCGCCCCCGCCGAATGATGGATTCGTCCCCCAGGGTGCTCAGGTCGTCCTCGCAGCCCTCGACGTATCCGTGCTCCGGGGTCTGCGTGACGTAGGAAATACTGTGTGCGTTGCTGTTGGCTCCGCTCGACGCCGATGGGCTGGTGCCCCCRGAAAGGGAGAGGGGATCGGCGACCCCGGCGATGGCTCCCTGGGGCATGACCGGATCGCCGGCGCCAGGGCCGGAGTAGGCCTCGGGGCTGGCCGGGGTGGCGCCCGGCCCCATGGCCTCGAAGCTCTGYACGCCGTGGTCGTTCTCGATCTTCGACAGGTACTGGTTGTAGGAGGATTCGTACGCCGAGGAGGAGTGCTCCGACGGGGATYGGYCGATYCCTTCCTGGTAGTTGTCGCAAGAGTTTTCTCCGGTGGTGCCGGTCTTCGCCAGTTGGAGCTCTCCGGAGGCTCCGATGCCCGTATCGGAGGACGGGATTCCCGTGTCGGGGAACCCCTTGTAGAACCCCTTGCCGGATTCTTCCTTGGCCTTGCTCTTGCCTTTGCGGCCGAAAAGGAAAGACTTCATCGTGCTTCGCGATTGCTGTATTGTACGAAGTATTGGCTTGTGGCTCKAGTTGTCTCTGCTCTTGTAGAGGTTCGGGTGGTTGGCTCGGGTTGGATTGGTTCGTTGATCAACGAGTGCTCAAAGCGACAATTCTTCTTGCTTTGTTCTTTGTCAAGATAAAATGAACTGAGATTTTGCAGTACTCGTGCTCGTACTCGTACTGGTTCCGGTTGTTCGGATTTTGGCCACTCGAAACAAAAGCGAAAAAAGCAGACCGTGAGGTGATGTTGATTTTCAAAAAATCAAACAGGTGAGTTCCACAATTTCAAAAAACCAAAAAGGATTTGAGGGGTCGTCTCGCTCTTTTTTCGAACCGGACCCGAACGTGGTTCATAGTACCATACGACGCGGTACTTATGCCTCGGAGGCAATATGCGCGAACGCCGCGTTCTAAGTAAAAATTTGAACGAAGTGGATTAACCGAGCCGTCGCGTCGGGAGCAAACCCGGTCCCCGGAAACAATTCAGTCCCGGGTTGGTCTTTTGTCTCGGGTGGGATGGGTATGTACGTACCGGTACGTATGTACGTACGTTCGAGTGCGATGGTCTACGGTCCGTCCTTCGTTCCTTGTTCCTTCCATCCCCCCCGGGAGCAGCCGGGCGGCGACGGAGGACGCGACGGAAGAACGAAAGAAAATCCGAAACCAAAAAAAGTTCGAAGCAGAACGCAGCGAAGACGCGACCCTGTTTTGGCACCCSTGCCGCCTAGGATTCCAAACCACGGGAGAGCACGCTTGAAAGGCTAGAACAAGCAGGGATGAGCGTGCTTGCCAAAGAAAAGAAAGGAAAAGGAACAATGGGTTTGCTATACTCGTTCGGAACAGCTCGTCGCTGTGCGATCCATCGAAAAACAAACAGGAACGGCGCCGTGCTCCTTCGTTTCCATCGAGGACACACTGCAAACGGCATCAACGGCTRCCGAAAAGAATCCGGCGCCAACTACACAGAGCACGTCTGTATTTGCACAATGTTGYGGTGGATCCCAGTGTGGTTCCCCGCCGAAGAATTCGTGTGACGTATAATAAATTTTGCGTTATGGTGTACCACTATAAACTAACTGTACTATACTATCAAACGTAGCAGTGCTTGGCTGGCTGGGTTTGTGCTGCTCTTTCCGTCCCATCCCATCCCGGGGGTGTGCCTACCTCCYACACGAAACCAAAAAAAGCGTAAAAAGTTCGGCGGTCCGTGCCGCGGTTGTGTTGTGTTCTGTTCTGCGGCGTTTCTGTTTTGCTCCGCGGGGCATTGTTAACAATCACATCCGGTGCCTAGGCCTTGCCCCCGCTGCCGGGGGCGCGCACGTAGGCGTCAATGTCGATGGGCGCCCAGACGTTGACCTTGGCGTCGTTGTTCAGCTGGATGCGGTAGGCGTTTCCCTCGTCCCAGTGCTTGACGACGACCCCCTTGGTGAACTCCCCGACGTTCGCCTCGACCTCCTGGCCGATCTCGAACCGGAGCTTGTCGGTGACGCGGCAGGCCATAAAGCCCTCCCGGAGGAACTCGTGGTTGAGGTTCTTTCCGATAAAGACGAACCGGCTCTCGCGCTCCTCCTCGGGCTCCTTCCAGGGTTGTTCGTCGAAACCTCCCGAAAAGATCATTCCGACGCCCTGGAAGACAAACTTTTCGTCCATTCCCTTGACGGCAAGCTATCCACAAATCGACGGCGAATGAAACGAACAACAACAACAGCGACAAGAACGACAGCGACGACAAAAGCGAGAGTCCGGGCAAGAAAAGCAATGTGAGACAAACAACGACCGTTGCAAACCACCGACAAGGTCCGAGGCGACACAATTCAATCCAATCCAATCCAATCCAATCCTGCGCTGCTCCACGTACCACTCCCTTGTACCGGTAGAGATTGGCACCGTCCTCCGTGACCAGGCGCTGGATCCAGCGCTGCATGAGGTTGACGTTGAGGGGGTCTCCCTTGACCTTGAGGGCCACCGAGGTGACCGTTTCGTCGTGCATGTGCTCGCCGTCCTCGTCCAGAAAGTCCGGCTCGAACTCGAGGACGCGGTCCAGCTCAAAGGCCTGGATGTTGAGGAGCTCCTTGGGGTCGAGCTTGCTGTGCTGGGTCCGCTTGATGGCGGCGGCGGGGTTGATCTTCTTGATCTCCCCCTCGATCTTGGCCAGCTCCTCGGCGTCGGGCACCAGGTCGATCTTGTTGAGGAGGACCTTGTCGGCAAAGGCAATCTGCTCGACCGACTCGTTCTCGACGCCCTCCGGCTTTTCTTCCTTGAGTCGCGCCATGATGTGCTTGGCGTCCACGACGGTGATGACCGCGTCGAGGCGGTACTTGGCCTTGACGTCCTCGTCGACGAAAAAGGTCTGCACGACGGGGGCGGGGTCGGCCAGGCCGGTGGTCTCGATGATRACCCCGTCGAACTTCTCCACGCGGTCGTAGAGCTTCTTGAGGGCCACCACCAGGTCCCCCCGGACCGTGCAGCAGATGCACCCGTTCATCACCTCGATGACCTCCTCGTCGGCGTTCTCCGACAAAATGTTCTCGTCGACGCCCACCTCGCCAAACTCGTTCTCGATGATGGCGAACTTCATTCCGTGGTTGCCATCGTTCAGGATGTGGTTCAGGAGGGTCGTCTTCCCGCTTCCGAGAAAGCCCGTCAGGACGGTCACTGTGTGGAGTGAAGCAAAGCAAAGCGAAGCGAAGCGAAGCAGAGCACATGGCAGACGGTTGCTTGTGTTGAGTCAACAGTTCAAAAGATCGCAAAGGGCCGTTTGGCATCACATAGCATCGCATCACGTAGCATCGCATCACAAGGCATCGCAACACACGGCAGCCACGCCGTGGTCGATCCTGCTTCGTTCTCGCACAACCAAAGCCAAACCAACCCAAACCAAGCCAATCGTGCCTGCGAGAGCCAAGCGGGATGTCTTCGCCCACCCGGGGCAACCGCGTTTCTCTTGAGCTTTCGAATCGCGTCACTTACCGGGTACAATCTTCGGTGGGGTCGATGAAAACATGCCTCCTTTGTGTTCGGTCTTTTGCTTCTTTTTCTCTGCTTCCATTTGCAAAAAGTAAAATGGATAGGGGGTGAATTCCTCTAGCTCCTTGCAAATCGGAGAGAGGACGATCATCCTTGCGGTTTTTTTGTTGGGGTGTGGCGAGAAAAGCCTGTAGGCGTTTCGTACAAGCCTACCAGACCAAGAAGGCTTGGGCAAATACCCGGGACATGGAGGACTCGTATCAGACGGCTAACTCGTAGTACCGGCACGATACGATACGATACGATACGATCAATACGAAATACGAACCACGAAATAAATATCTTTCCGTGAGGCGTCAGCAGCAGATGGCGGGGGCCGGGTCCGGGGACTGCCCCAACGGGTGGTGGACGAGGCGAGGCGGTTTCCTTCGATGAAAAGGTACAATCACACCCGTACCGACCGTACTCGTACTTTACCACACCGTGCCCTCGGCCGGACCGGCAAGAGGCCGAGGCGCGGGCAACGCAAGGAACGCGGCGGGAGGGAAGGACGAGACGAGACGAGACAACCCTGTACGATACGGTACCGTGAAACACGAGAACCCTACGGATGCTGCCGTGGAGCACCAAGGCAACGAATCTCGGATCGATCGCACCCCGTACTCGTACCTACCGCAGCACGAACCGTGGTGCATACCGCAAAACGGAAGCGAAAGGTTGTGACCCCCGAACATTAGGCTTTTCTTGCCACCCGATTTGGCCTTCTGAAAAGGCCTAAAATCTCATTGGCCGAGACAACCCGGTCGTCCGTTATCGTACTTACAGCGAAGAGAACCGTCAAAGTACTGTACGGAACGTACCCGGTACGGTACTTGGTACGATGCTCTGTCTTTTGGACCTTCGCCATCTGCTGTACGTTGTACGGTATTGTATGTACTATGGGGTATGAAAGGTAGGTACGTACTATGCCTGGGGGGTTGATAGGTATGGTGATACGTATTGTTTCATACGCTACATACGAGTACGATTTACCGTACGATGTACCGTACGGTACTAGGATCGTTGTTTAGGAGTCTGTCATATTTTTTGCTTCCTTGACGAAGACATTTATTAGTGCTACTACTACTCTAGTAGCGGTAGCACCACAGCTATTTGCTACATCCAAAAACACTTGTTGGTGTTGCTCGTCAGAACAATGAAGTTCTTGACACCACTACCTACTAAGAAGCAAGCGTTGTGCTGGTGGTGTACTACCATTCTTCCTGGTGTTCTTTTTGTTGTTCTCGGTCTTCTGGGCGATCATGGTCTTGTTGTTGTTCCTTTCCCTTGTTTTTGTTTGCTTGTTGTTCTTCCGCTAAGTTTTGCTCCTAGCTAGCTAGTAGCATCATTTTCCCTTCTGAATATGCAAAATTTCCAGTAGCCATCATGGTGCCGTAAGACGTTTGCTTGCATTTCCATRCAGACATCATCTGTTTTATTCATGGTTTTACGCTCATCAAGTCTTTTGTTAATTCCAACTACTTCATCGTCGTGTCCTAGCAAAAATACAACAGCTAGTAAACCGTGCCCTTTCACAACAATATGCCACGGGCAGAGAACAAGATTGTTCCCGCAAATCGTACTACACACCAGGAATTCCAAGCAAGCAAAGGCTCGTTCGAAATCCTTGCCCCGCAGCTTCGTGGCGCGTCGGTTCCCTGGCTGCTCGGGTACAAAAAGGCTGCTGCCGGTGGGGTCGCTAGTAGAGCAGTGCCAGCACCAGCGTTAGGAGCGCGAGCGCCGCGGCACCGACCGGAGCACCACGGCCCGAAGACGGCGGTGTTGAGATGTTTGAAAATCAGTAAGTGGTGAATCGAGTCAAATAAAGCGTTCTCTATCTTATTCTCTATTTCTTTGAAATATGACAAGCTCTCCTCCTAGTAGCTCTAATAATCACGGCCTCTGTCCGGAATTCACTCCTCTTATACTCATTGTTTTGCTCTTCCCTTTATTGCTTCACTGTGGATCAATAAAGATACYTGGATCCCTCCTGGATCTCTTCAACTTCAAGGGTTCCTGTATCGGGTCCCCTGACACTTCTGTTGCCAGCTCGGCCTGTAACATCTGTCTTCTGACACCATTAACAGCTTTATCACCAGCTGCCATGGCTTGATAATCCTCCAATTAGCTAGCTAGCTCCAACTTGAATCTACCGCCATTCMCTTGTTCCAGCCTATCCTCAGCAACTCATGTTGGCTCACCTAGCTCGGTTGTCCGCGCACGCCACGTGTCAGACCATCTGTTCCAACAGGCGGCTAGGAGGCCCCGTCCGGTCCGGCGCCTTCCTCCACCTCCGGTGCGACGGCTCTTTCGTCCGCTGGTGGCTCGGGGGAGGATTCTTTCGTCAGCTCGTACCCGGCCTCCACCCACTGGCGGGTCCCGCCCCCGTTGTAGAGGGTCCCCTCCAGCCCCATCTCCTCCAGTTGCTGGATCGCCTTGGTGGCCCGGCTCCCGGCCCGGCAGTAGACCRCGATCCTGGCGCGGGCCTTGTCGCACGACGAGTACCCGGCGTTGCTCTTTGCCAGMTCCCRGAAGCCGTCCTCCGAAAGGGTCTCGACCGGAAGGTGGACGGCGCCGGGGATATGACCGGTGTCCCACTCGTYCTGCCGGCGGACGTCGAGGATCAGGTCGAAGCTGTTGTTGTCGATGCCCTCCTTGAACTCCTCGGTCGTGATCGCGATCATGGTRTCGTGTTCTTTTGTCTCGTATCGCGGTACGGTAGCGTTTGTCTTTGTTTCGTGATTCTTTGGCAGATTTTTGGGGAGCAAAATGGAACAGAATGACCTATCAAACCACTCCGGGAGCTTGCTGTTGCTGCGATCTAATCGTGTTCTGACGCTTCCAAAGGAAGAAATGCGCCTGTTGTGTTTTCAGAATGTAGCTTGATTGCTTGATTGCGCATTATTGCTGCACGGCTCGTCTGAAGAGTGCGAAAGAAAGATGTGCAATGTTTGGCACAGACGATGGCACAGACGATGGCACAGACGATGGCACAGAACATTTTTTGTTTCGATTTCGATCGAGAGGCGCGTCAAGGGAATTGGTGGAAGGGCCCAGACCGGGACTCGCTTCGCGTGACACCCGAAAAAACGCAACTGCACCTGTTTCAAGAAATTCCTCACGTTGTGTATTTTGTCCTTTTGGGAAATACCGTACTTGCTGTACGGTACTTTATTCCATCAACTAACAAGCCATTTCGATCACATGACATAAAAATAAGTATTAGTACTAGTATTTGAATGTTTTCAATACTGTTTGTGGTTCTTGTGGTTGATCTCTAGTAGAACAAGAAGAAGAACCAAAGTTTAGAAGATGATCATGATGCCCCCCCCCTCCTCTCGCCCACCCTCCCCTGGTATTTGCTAGAGTAGTAGAAGTAGTTGTTAGCGACTAACTCCTTTGCATTGAAATGAGTGTGTGAATTTGTTGGACTGTTGAAAAAAAAGGTTGGCATTACTGTTGGTGATGTGAAGTTTCAGCTTGGGTCCAGATTAAATGCTTGGCTCCAAGAACAAGGAGTTCATGCTTTTCATCAATTGAATAAGCATAATCTGAACTCATTGACTCATACTACATTAGAGGTCTAAAGATTGCGTTTGGGTTGCACTGTAAGAATGCGTATTACATAAGAAGTAGAGTGCAGTACTCTGTAAGAGACCTATAATCATGTTGAAGGGAGTACCGGAGAGACCAAATTCCATTGAAGCAGATCTAGTATTTACTAATCTGCTCATTCCGAACTGCTTCACAACATCAAAACACTGCCCGATGATGCGCTAGTGATCGTGTTGCACTGTGTGCCAATATTGGTGATGGAGGTCTGACTACAGATTTGATGGTACGCGTGAACYGCGATGCATCCATCCATCCACCAGGGTTGGAAGGAGGGACAGAACGTTCCAAAGTACGTTCGATTTTTTTTCTCTGCGGTGCTCTTCTCTTTTGTCCATTGTCCTCTGGGACCGTTTGCTCSTCTCGTGCGATTGATTGGGGTCGGCGCTTTCCGATTCATCGTCTCGATCCCTCGGTGGTTCGTTTCACAACCCAAGGGTTCTCTCTCTTTTTTCTCTCCGGTGCAGACGCGGCTCGATTGCGTCTTCGCGGCGTCCCTTCCGCACGACGGCCTTCCCAACCCTTTCGGAGTCTCCGGTCGCATCGGTTCGGTTCCGATCATTGGATTTCGATGTCGATATCGATATCGATATCGATATCGATTTCGATTTCGATCCAGGCCGGCTTGCCTCGGCGGAGGCAACGCGCGGTGCGGTGCTCAGAGGCCCCCCGAGACGAGGCAGGGCTTCGGCGGCCCAGGGTGCGGTTGCTGCTGCTGCTGCTGCTGCTGCTCCCGCCGCAGCTCGCATTCCCCGCCTTCGTCGCCGCCGCCCGGGCGGGCCCGGTAGGACGACGAATAGTAATAGTCGCCGCCGTCGTAGTCGTTTCTGTTTCGTCTCCTGCGCCGGCGGTAGTAGGTCCGCCCCCGGCGCGCCCCGCCGCAGCAGCAGGAGGAGACCAGGAACATCAGAAAGAGCGCCAGGAACCACTGCCCCCAGGTCCAGGCGGCAATGGGCGTCGTGAAGAGCCTCCGGATGGCCTCGATCAAGGCGTTGAAGGTTTCCGCCGGGGACATCACCATGGTCGAGAGCGCTGTTTTTGTTTTTGTTTTCGTTTTTCTATCGGCCGATGGCTAAAGAGTGCTTTCAAAACTGGGAAGATAGCACGGTACGGTAAAACGGTGATGGCTCGGTTCCTACACTTGCAAGGATTCGTTTTGCCTCGGTAACGAAACAAAAGTACCCAAGGTTGTGATACRGTAAATTCCAAGAACTAAAAATGTTTTCAACTTCTCAAAATCATGGCTCGTGTAGTAGTACTGGTACGAGTAAAGTACTGTACTATGTACTCGTGTACTTTGCATCCTCAACGTTCCTATTATTAAGAGTATCGCTGTACACTAGCACGTCTCAGGTGCGCATTGGTTTCTCCCTTGGGCGTCTACGGACCGGTATGATGTCATGATACCGCACGGTATATTATATGTATTAACATATGTACCGTGCATACGATCGTACCTCACTCAATTTCGATTGTTGACTGTCGACTGTCGACTGTCGACTGTCAACCTCCGCCGCCCCCCATCCGAATTCCCCCCGGAATGCATTTCATCAGTGATTGAAATACTCGTGACTGAGCTGCGGGCAAAACCATTGCCGCGGAAACCAAAAAAATCTTTGCCTCAAAACACCAAAAAAATCCCGGAAGAAACCACGCGAAGGATCTTTGGCATCGCATCGTACGCTGCCCTAGGCCGCTGGCGACAATGGCGGGGCCGTCGTCTCGTTGCCACGCTCCCGTCCCTTTCCAACCGACCACCGGAAGGGTTGCTRTCGAGCCACGCCCAACAAACGCTGGYTTTGTCATCCGTTGCGACGCAACAGACCGATTCGATGCATCGGCATTCKATGYWTGCGTGCGTGCGTGCGTGCTGTTTGTTCATCCGTGCTCGGCAACTCGGCACGCGTGGGCGAGGRGGATCCCCGGTCGTGGTTTTGTCCGCAACGGAACCGCCGAAAGCAGCAACCGACACAAACAAGATCGAACGGCTCCGCGGCTCAACACATGGTTTCGCCTTTCTTTCTTGCGATCGTGATCACCACCACGATCGTGACGAAGAGATCAGATGATATGGCATGTTCCAGTAGGAGCGATCGGATCCGTCGATTGCTYCCCAYACTGCTCGCATAAAACAGAGACATGGTTTCGAGCAAAAGAAACGCACAAGAACCAAAAGGAAACGGACAAGACACAAACAACCATTGAACTACAAGATGGGTTTCTTTCGATACAAACGGATTGCAAAGAAACGGAAAAAATGGGAACCCGTCATCAACGATGCGGATTCCGTTTCTGGAAGCGATGGTGGCAGTTTCGTGGGAATGGAAGTCGCTGTGGAGAAACGGGCGTCGAGATTTCTTGCCGTGCCAAACCCGAGGAAGGAGACGGCACCGAAGAGTTCCCGCAGTGCCGGGCACGGTCGCAGTGGAACCCCGATCCGCGACGGTGGAGAGATCCATCGATGCTGTCCAACCAGCACCGGCAGCTCGGACGAACACGGAACCGGAAACGGAAACCAACACGAGGACCAACCCGAGCTCGAGTTTTCGTCGTCSAGCGGATCGTCGGTGTGTTCCTATACGRYCTTTCCTCCCGTCTCGGTCGCCGACACCGGGGACGCCGAAGCAGAGTTCGTGGCCACCACCGACAATCTTTCGTACCTKATCCTYAACCTGGAAACCGCGGTGGTGGTCGGTGCCAGCGAGCCGCTGCGGGCGCTTTCGATGCTCCTGGCCCTCGCCGAGMRGCAGCCCCAAGGGCACACTGCGGGCCGGAGCCGCGGGAGCGTCTACCGGACCCGGCTGGAAATGGTCCGCGCCGAGAACGGGAGGCTCGTTCCCGTCCTGCTGCGGTTTCTGAACCGCTGCATGTTCCACAGCCGAGAGCACGACMTCRCCCTGCTCGTCCTGAGCAAGCTGAGCCTTCCGCAGGAAAACAAGGAGGTGCGTGCGGCGTCCGAACCGATCTTTCTCGAGTGATTGCGATCGATCGATGCTTGTGTGTCCATTCGTCTCGAGTGATTGCGATCGAGGTGTTGATTGTGCGATGGATTGTTGCTAACAGTATTGTTTCTTCTGCACGACTTCTTGGCGCAGTTGATCGCCATCGATTTCAACGGGGCCGAGATTTTGGCAAAGCTCTTGTGTGAAGATCCATCCTGCCACCTGGTTGCCCTCGTGCTGGTAAACCTAACCTTTGATGCAACGCCTCTGGAGGACAAGGTGAACACCGCTATCGAGGTTACAGCGCAGGGATCCAACAGCAACGATGACGCTATTGATGTTGTCCAATACGAAACKGATGGTGGCAGCAACGACCTGTTGGATGGCGATTGTGACTGTAGCGACGGGTCCTCGCTGCGGAAAAAGCTTCTCGGCATGAACGAAGACATTGCTCTGGTAGAATCGTTGGCCTTTGCCCTTCGGGTTTCTTCCCTGACCCAGGAGGAATACGACGCACGGCAGGCTACGATCGATGATTGCAACTACGGCGAAGAATACTTGTCCCCGGCAACAAAGCTGTCCGTGCTCATGGCCAAGGACCAGCAATTGCGGGCACGAAAGAAGGAAGAGGAACAAGAAAAAGAGCAACGAGAAGAGTACGAGCGAGAACGAGAGCGAGGTCTACAAAAACAGATAAGTGCAGACGAGATTCTTCGACAACTAAAATTCAACGAGCAAGAGCTCCAAGTATTTGGATCCATCGGCAGTCCGCCAAAGCTCAAAGAGGGTCGGCCTCGCCCTTGCCAACAACAACAACAACAACAACAACATGATCCCTCTACCGTGCTCGAGGAATCCCTTCACATGTATCCCGAGACAGCGAAGTGGTGCTTAGTGGCGCTGAGGAACCTCACTAAACCATCCAACCAGAATGCAACAGCGGCACACGTGTTGATCAAGAGCGAGATATACTCATTGATTGTTCAATATGTTGCCGTGGTAGCCGCCGATGACACCAAGGATGCGCAACACAAGCCCGAAGTC
Organism: Pseudo-nitzschia multistriata; assembly: GCA_900660405.1. Classification (NCBI taxonomy): domain Eukaryota; phylum Bacillariophyta; class Bacillariophyceae; order Bacillariales; family Bacillariaceae; genus Pseudo-nitzschia; species Pseudo-nitzschia multistriata. Next base: position 81,542 of record CAACVS010000631.1, on the reverse strand, counting down.
GCCGAAACGGATTTGTGCAACCAAATCGATAACAATTTTTTGAGTGCGTCATATGGTGGAATTCATGTTCGCAAGATCGCTAGTGACCTCTTTACCGAAACCGGTGCTGCGACAGGGCACAATGACGACCGCATCAGCAATCTTGAGCTCCTCCAGTCTAGAAATTCTCCCTGCTTGTGGGATTGCAACTCCCTGCAGGATGCGGCACTATCCGTGGTTTTCAATCTAGCGGCCTCCTCACAATCGAGGGAGTACATGAATGAGCCGTCCACGGTCAAAGTCTTGTCAATGATTGCCGAATACCCAAGGCTTTTTGGGAGATCGAATAGACTCAAAGACAGCTTCGCGATGGAACAGAACCAAGTGGTAGCATTTCAATCCCTCAAAGCGGTAGGTTGTCACCAAAGGAACTTCCCGAAACAAGTAAATTCGCTCCTATGCAACAAATTTCGATCATTTTAGCCGATCACTCACACCCCTCGATTGTCTTGCATTGGCTTCCTACAGAGAATGGCCCTGTCATATTTGGTCGGCTCTCAGGGACATTTTGGGCAAACGAAGCTTCGATCGTCTGCTTCGACCGTCCAAGCCAATGCCAGCGATTCGTCTTTGATTATGACACGCGATGACATCGTACTTTTTGCTGAGCTAATCGCAGACACAATGTGTCATCGAGGCAAGCAGTGGCCGGGCGCATGTAAATTCATGTTAGGAAACTCCTGCTTGAATTGCGTTCTCTCCTCGCTCCGATGTCTGTTGACGCACACTGCGAACCAAGAGAGGATCGCGAAACTCATCGGTGTCGATCTCAATTCTCTGTTGATCAATGCCTTGGCACAGTATGCCCTCGAGCCATCCACCAGGTGCATGGATTCAGAATCTGCAGAGCATGCGGTTTTTAGTTTGTACCTTTTATCCAACCATGGTCTGAAAGGGACACCATTTCTCTCACAGAAATATGCTCCTGATCCTGCAAGAAGCAAGGACAAGGACTATGGTTTGGCTGCAAAGATTTTGTTTTCATACTTGAGTTTGAACGAAATTACACCGGCTGGGCAGCACGCCGCACGACAGCTCTTGTTGAGAGTGAATCACCTGAACTTTCAGAAGAATTGCAGTCTGGTACGTTGTTGTTGATTTGCATTGAATATGAATTTCCCCGCTTATTGGAGAGGAATCGTAGTACCATTCTCTGTTTTCCATTCTAATATTTCGCTTCTGAACAAATCAATGATTACCCGTAAATACATCGAAATGTGGACTTGCCGATAGAAAATTCCAAGTGTTGTCTCACCAGCTGATCTCGAGATCGACTACATTTTGTTGGCAAAGATTGAGCGTGTCCAAATCGCAGATTGGAAAGATGGAGCCAAACCTGAATCCTCAATTTTTCATCGCTCTCTTCTGCGATGCCAAAAACCACGTGATTGGGAACGTCGATTCCCATCGAAAAATAGCAAAAGGACTAAAATCAAATGGGATGATCCATCAACTGTTTTTACGTTTGCAAATGCTCTGGTTGCAGTTCAGCAATTGTCGTATGGGAGTTTGAAAGTCCATCATTCCTCCCCCGACTTGATTGACGACATCGCTATCGCTAATGATATTGCTCGCAGTGCCAATAGTGAAAGATCTGGGTGCTACAACTTTTTGTGGGCTTGGGAAGATGTCAAGATAAACGCCAGTGACGATTCAGATCATAGTATTATACTCGACCGAGTCTCGCACACAAAATGTCTACTTCGTCTTCCATCTATCGGTGAAGGCATGTGCTTGTCTCCTCTGCGTCGTTCACCATGCAATAGCGATAGAAGTAGCATCAAAATCGGTAGCGCTTTCGCCAAATATACGTATGATGATGAAAAAATATCCTTCCTGCAACTCTGTTGCTCGACAACAAAGCCCTCCGACAAGGGTACATCGGAAATATGAAAACAGTTACATTTCTTACTTTTTGGCAATGTGTATCTCTAATGCGATCGTACGGTACTGTGAATAACTTTCGGTGTAGTGTCTAGTTTCATCGGTCGCTGGAAAGTTGATCGGATTGAATCTCTTCGATGCCTGCAATATGGCAATTTTTGACATCGTCTGTGAACGCGTCATGACTACTAAGCTGGACGTTATGCTGTTTTGGAACTTTTTTGGGATAGCCTATTTGTAAGGAGATTTGAAATATTCAATATCAGGACGTGACGTCATTTTACAGCACATGCCTACGATTATACGAACATCGTTTCCACATCTCATTTGCGCATGACTACTTTTCAGAGACGATAGCATCTAGAATGAACCATTATTTTTTATTGGTTTCGTTTTTTCTTCTTTTTCCTAGTTTCCTCCAATTTTATCCCCGCCAGGTTCTGCTGGTTTAGTCGTTGTCATCGAACGGGCACGCATAGCCGCAAGATCTTTTGAGCCAAACCCTTTCCCTTTTCCGCGACGAACCGGCACAACCGATTGCCGTGGGGGTACAGGAAACTGAGTGTCTTTGCTTGCTGCTTCCTTCTCCTCGATGTTAGGCGTTTGATCAGCGAGAGCCGGCTTCGATTGGCTATTTTGCGATAATGATAAGGATTTTTTCCCCACTTCTGCAACTGAATCATGCTTAGCGATCTGCATATTTTGTTGGCTTACCTCCATAATGTGTTTCTGGGAGTTCAATACTGTGGTACTTGCACTCGATGAGTTAGCAAATGAGTCCCCTCCATACATAGGAGCCAAGGTTGGTAAGGAGGTTCGGGTTGGTTCGGATGCGCCTCTTCCTGCCATTGGGATTGTTGCGGGAGTTCGAGTTGTTGCTCCTTGTCCTCCTCTCGCAATAGCCGATGCTGGAGTTTCTCCGACCTTTGATGACTCGGCAGACTCTGTTTGGGTGTTACTCCCTGCTGCCCGCGCCATGAGCGCCGCTAGATTTTTTGCACCTCTACCGGCTCCTGATCTTTGCATACCTGATTGAGTGGGTTGCATACCGATTTTTACTTTTTCAACAGGCTTAGTGACCTTGACAATTTTTACTTCGCTACCATCTCTATTATTCTCTTCGATTCCTTGAGATATATCTGGCAAAGGACCAGCAGTTGGTGTAACATTCGATGCTGGGGGTGGATTATTTACTCTTAGCGGAGTATTGATCATTGAATCTGTTGTAGACATAGCTCCTGATGGTTGATTTGACACCAAAGGTGTGTTCACGATATTTGACACAATACCCGTAGCCGAAGCCGAAGCCTTTGCATCCATCTTTGGAACTGAAGAATTGGGTGATTCCAATACATTCGTCTTGTTCGGAGTTTTCTTGACATCTTCTTCACGATCAGATTTTGTATCTCTACTTGCGTCCCTGCGACTCTCAACAGATGTCATATATGGTGGTTTCAACTTTTTTTCTTCAGTTTTTAATTCTTTTGAAGAATTCGTTATTTCACTCGATATAAAGCTCTGGACAGCCTTGAAAGTAACTCCTGCATTAAACGATTGCATTGAATTGAAACCAGATAATAAGGTTTGTTCAAGAGAAATTCTCGATATTGAGCCTCCAATCGATGATGGCTGTCCGCATGGTAACATCTTCAGTGCAGCGAAAAGATCGATAGAACTGATCTGTTTCTTCCTCATGATTTCTTGTGTGGCAGTCGACGCCTTTCCTTTCGAAATTTTCTTGCTTTTGTTCGAATTTGACGCCAAAACGTTTGGGAAGTGAATTGACTGTGGAAAAAGCTCGCCTTTTTCCAGACCCTTTTTGTACTCAATTGAATCATTTAACAAATTTTTGATATATTCCTTCAATGCTACAGTCAAAAGCCACATTGCGCAGTCAGATACTTTCATGTCACTTGCTTCAACAGTATCACGGAGAAATGGGTCGACAACGAGAGCTCCCGGAATGCAAGAGGAGGCGATTGGTTCTGTGGGCCCTTCTTGCGGATTGCGTTCCTTTTTGTCGGTAGGGTCGTCAGGAACATCCCATACTTCTTTGTAGGGCGTTTTCTCGTCAATGTGGGGAACACTCGAAATTTGCAAGAGGCTCTCTTTCAATTCTTCGAAATGCGGATAAAATTTCTTTTTTGGCAGTATTCTTGAAGTATTAACTTGTGGAACTTTAACTCGGTGGCGCCATCTCAACGGAACATGTTCAGATACATCAGTGTATGGAACGCGGTCTTTCAACGCTCGCCTCATGATACCTGTTAGGGAAGCATTTTGAAATAGAGGTTAGTAACGATCATCAGTGGTCATTACGAAATGAAACCAGTCGAAAACTTACTCATAATAAATTTATTGTGAATTTTTCTGAGCTTCCTTGATTTGAGAAATTCAGAAATGACACGGTCGCAGCGTTTATGAGCGTTTCTATTCAGGGGGCTCGATAAACGAAGACAAATTGCGTCCCAATACATTCCAAAGATTCGTTCAAAACCCCTGCCTAGGTGAATCTGGCTTCCTGTTGTATAAAGCAATGTCTTCACACGATCAATTTTGTCACAATCGTATACAGTTGTTGGCGAGACAGTTTTCACAGGTCTAGATGAGGATGATAAAGTTGACATCGCCACCCAAGAAACTTTCGGTTTTTCTACGCTTCTGAATGAAGTGTTTTCAGAATGCGTTGGCGTTAGATCGTCTTGTTTCCGGCCTGAAATGGAGTCTTTTGATTCTTTAACTTCCATTCGTGTAGCACCTTCCATATCAAAATTACCAATTTGCTTTACTGCAGAATCCACATTTTTGACATTTTCAACTTCCATACTTGTCACACCTTCAACAGTGACCTGGGCACTTGGTTCGAGAGCAGAATCGACACGTTTCTGCCCTTCAATTTTCGTGGAGGCTTCGGAATCGACCTCGGCGGTTGTCTTCAGAGCACTATCGATTGCTTTCTGTTCGTGTATCTCGGTGCGGGTAGCACCTTCAGTATCAATCTGGGGTTGGAGAGTTGTAGACGCATGTGCGACACCTTCCAAAGTGACATTAGAACATGCTTTAGGAGATAAATCTATATCCATTTCTGTGACATCCGTAGAAGCATTGTCGAGCCTGGATTCAACAGATTTGACAAGAAACTTAAGAGTGGCATTCACATCATTGCGGGTCGCTTCTTTTGGGTCGGTATCATTCCGATCGTTCTCTGCTGTCAATTTCAATGCATCAGTCGAAATGGCTTGCTCTTGCTCTTTTTCATGAGAGCATTCGGTAGTCTTTCCAGCGGCTACGTCTTCAATCTTACCAGTTTTGTCTCCGTCTACTACAGTATCTAGCTCTTCCTCCACTTTTCCATTGACTAAGCTATCGTCTTCATTCCCAGCTGAGGGAAGAGCAATTGGATTTCGAGTAGATGATGGTGACGCATTTTTGTGTCCAGATGTTTCATGCAGTGGTTCCTGCAATTCTGGCCTCTGATCGCCGACTGCAGTCCTTAGCTGTGAATCTGACAAAGGTTCGCGACCGATTGAAATCTTGGTAGCCTTTATACTCTCTTTAGACTCGCCCATGTCACTATCAATATTTTTCGCATTCGATAGAGAAAAATTTTGATCATCAGCTTGTTCCTCCGCTTCTCCCTGCTGAGCTACAGATGATGTTACCAAGTTCTTCAATGAATGATCTTGAATTTCTTTCACATCATCCGAAGAATTAGTATTGTTTAATGAGGTGGGCACGAAAAGTGCATCGCGACCTACACTGCTCTTCACTTGGTGTATGGATTCTCCCGACGCAGTTAGCTCATGATCAGCTTCAATATCTTTCTCTTGTTTCGGAAGTCTAGATCCATCGCTTTGCTTGTCACCTGAAACTACCATCTCTGTTTTGGTTTCTGCCTTGTTGCTCAAGTCCGGCGTCTTAGTTTTCGTTCTCGTTGGTACTGTCTCCTTTGCTTCGGCATCTTTTTCGTTACTTTCAGTATGTACTGCATCGTCACATTCCAATTTCTCGAGGACAGCAACGGTCGCTGCGTTCACTGCCTTGACACCATCTACTGCTTGTAATTGTTGAAATGAAGCATTGGAATGAACGGTATCTTCTTGTTCGGTGCTTTCATTCCCTATTGCTTTGTCCGCTTTCACGAATGTTAAATCCGATGGATCAACGGATTTCGAATCTGTTGCAGAATCTTGATTAGGCTTATCTGAATCAATGGCTTCGACGTTGAGCTTTCTAGACAGCTCGGCCGCATCGCCACACCTTGGTGCATTAACTGGAGTTCCTCTTTCAGCTGTGATAATTTCGATTTCTGTATTTTTCTTCTTGGTGACATTATCCTTTCCTGTCCTACTTACGCCGTCGGTGTCTGGTTCCTTTGGCATCATCAATTTACTTCCAATGTCGTTCTGTCTCTCGATGTGTAACTGATTGTCTAGATTAAGCTTTGTCGCGCTTTCCGATTCTAGCTCCATAGTAGAACCAGATGATTGTTGAATCACTGGATCGCTCTCTGAACGAGTTTTGTCTATTGATTGGACTTCCTCTGACATCTGTTTTTCTTTATCATTAGGTTTCTTCATTTCTGGCACTACGGTGATCGCACGCGTCTGAGATTCATTCGTAACAATATTCGCCTCCTTAGATTCTACCTTTGCGAAATCCTTCCCCTGAGATGTTTGCGACAGACTTTTAGTCAGCTCAGCTGGTTCAGACGCCAACTCATTCCTACCATTTCCTTGGTGGACCTTCACACGGGTGTGATCGTTCTCGGTACTGGTCGAAAGACCTACAAGAGCAATTTTTTCAACCTGAGGTTTAATTTTAATCTCTTGAGGTTTCTTCGAATCTTGGTCTGCAGTAGCAACCATCTTATCTGTAGTATTGTCCGCTAAGGTAGGAGAACCGTCATGGCAAGTAACTGCTGTTTGGTTTAGAGCAGCGGGCACACTTCGGGTCTCTGCAACATCTGTTCTTTTAACGAGTACGTGCTTATCTTGTCCCATACTGTTTTCGCCGTCATGAGCGCCATCCTTCATTGAAATTAAACTTTTGGGATCTGATACGAGGGGAATATTCTTCTCTGAGATAGTCTGCATCTGACCTTTCTCTACAGTGTCCTTGTCTATGTCCATCGATACCGCATTGGTACCTTGGCTTGAGATCGATTCGCCTTTTCCATCTTGATGTGCTTCCGCCTTGGATGAGAGCATCAAAGCATGCGTTTCTCCATTTGCCGGCGCTCCAGCAATCGCCGTTGAAAAAGGAGTTTGCTCGGAATTCTGTTTCAGCACGCTTGTTGCCAGATCTTTCGACTCGTCACCCTTTTCCACGCCCTTCGGGTTAGAATGCGATGTAGCGGTGGCAACGGCACTGATGGCTTCGTTTGGATCTGACAATTTCTCATCATCATGTGTTGTCAATTTCGTATCAGGAACGGTAGTTTTACTTTCGTGAACTTCATTGTTGGTAACAGCGATCGAGATCGTAGATTTTTCTTCTTTTCGCTCTTGGATTACCATTGATGCATCCTCCTCTAGTTCTGAATGCATTATATCTTTGTCTGACTTGGGTTTCGACGAAAAAAGTGAAAACGCTGCCAAGGTAGCTGCAGCGGCATTTTTGGCTGCCTCAACGATGCTACCGGTGCCTTTTTGATGTTGAATTGAAGCTTCAGTAACGTGATTGGTATCCTGCGGAGCTGGCTGAACGAGGTTTTGTGGAGAAGTGGATCCTGATTTAGTCTCTTGCTCTACATCTGATCCTTTTGGCTGCTCTTCATGATGTGTGGAACTGTTCGGTTCAGCTGTTACACAATGTTCGCCATCCAATTTTGTTGTCTCCTCGTCGTCAGGATGAGAGCTGCTAGGTTCTGTTTTGTCCTTATCCTCGGAATCTGATAGTTTTGGGTTGCAATTGGTAGACGTGGAACCGTCAGGTTTTGACTTACCCTCGTCCTTTACATCTGGCATGTTTGGCACATCGCTAGTAGCTTTAGAAGTGTCACGTTCCGATCTGTCCGCGTGGCCTGCATCTGGCGTTTTCCGTTCCTTGGTATCAGATTCAGGTTCGTTGKGTTCTGATTCTGGCTTGTGTTCAGACTCTGTTGGTTTTAGCTCGTGAGTGTAAGGTTGGGAAATGTGCTCTACATCTAGTGCTTTCCGTTGCTTGACGTCAGATGGAATTTTGTCCGATTCTGATGCCGCCTTCTGCGCAGTGTCTACCACTTTAGGCTTCTTTTTGTCCGATCCAGAGATAACAGTATCTGACGCGTCCAATCGCTCGGTACCTGGCATGTTCACCTCATTCTTTTCAGGTCGAGATTTGGTTAGTTCCGATTCACCCATGAGATTGGTACCTGAGGGCGCAGTTTTATTGGGTGAAGAATTGTTCGACTCCGATTCATCAACGTCGACCGCGTCCTTCTTCATCTTCATCGTAGTAGCTTTCGCCACCAATATAGCGGCTGCCTGCGCAGCCTTCGGGGTGAGTTTCCGCCTTCTGGTCGGTCTTGTGCTCACTGCAACTACACTAGTGGGTTGCTCCTTCTCGCTCTTTCTCTTCTCCGCGACAGAATGATCATCGGCGCTAGCCCTCGTACCATCTGGCTCGACTGTCTTTTCCCTGGCTTTTTCGTTTGCTTTCGAAAGGGCCTTGGTACTTCTCTTTGGTTCGACTGATTTCGACGATGACTCAGCATTTTTCTTGCCTTCAAGCCCACCCCTTTCGCCCGTGGCAACTTGTGCCTGTGCAATCACCATTCCTGAATTCTGGCCGTTATCTCCCTCGTCTGCATTGATTTCGCTGCTATCTACTCTCATTTTCTTGGTTTTCGATGATATTGATACTCCTTCCGAACTCAACCTCTTGGTTCTGGTGGACACAGCGTCCCCGTCGATTGCGCTGGGATAATCCCCATCGTTTGTTCTCGTTCTGGTGTCGTCGGCTTTTGCCTTGTTTTTCGATGCGATTGTCGTGGCTCCTGAATTCGGTTTCTTTCTTTTCACTGACTGGTCCTCCGCCTTGCCAGTTGTGGAAAGTGGTAGTTCCATCGAGCTCTCACTATGGCTTTTGTTCCTGTCATCATCTCCTCCTGCCGGCGACGCTTTGCCGGATACCGTTTTCGGTTTTGTGGAAGTCGCTACAGGAAAAAATGCAGTGATCGGTGCCATGTTTGCGGATGCTGATGCCATCGACCGGTTATCACTAGCTCCTTTCTTTTTCTCCTTTTTCTTTCCCTTCAGCGGTAACTTAGACGGTGGGGCTAGTTTCTCGTCTTTCCCGTGAACCATGTTGCTTGAAGATAGTGCACTTCCGACCACCGTTGCAGCAGACGGTTTCTTTCTCGTTTTCGTCGTTGGTGCCACTGCAGCCACCATTGCCAATGAATCAACCCTATTGACTTTCGCCCTTCCCAGTTCCTTCGAAATGTTCTGTTCGCTATTGGATATATCGTCGGCTATAGCGGTTTTGGATCGCTTCGTTTTCCTCCTGACCGGCTCCTCTTCCGAGCTGACGCTCGATGAAGAGGAATCGGCATCTTCTCCGGTATCAGAGACAGCGTCCGAGGACATCGTGGCTTCTTCTTGATATTTCTTGGGTGGCTTTCTCCGCTTCCTGCCTTTGGGCACAACGGAAGAATCCGCTTTGGATGGCTTGCGATGGTTGGTCTTGTCTTTGTCTTCGTTGGCAATTTCGGCGGCTTCCCCCTCGTCGCTGTCATTGCTGCTTTCGTCCGCAGATTTACGGTTTTCTGCCGTTGGAACATCGTCCTCCCAGGAACTATGGCCGTTGCTATCGGCGTCTGCGTCTGTGTTTGCCGCTTGTGAAGTAGCAGCTCTCGACTTTCTTCCCTTGTTTGTTCTTTCCCCCTTTCCCTCGGCTGCCTCCCCAGTCCTTCCTTTCCTTTTCGCAACTTTGGCCTTTTCGCGCAGTTTTTTCAGGCAGCTTTTCTGGTGTTTCGAAATCCCTTGCGCTTTGAAATACTTGCCGCAGTACTGACAGGGGAAGGTGGGTTTCGGGGCGGGTGCCGCCCTAAGGTCGGTTTCCTCATCCTCGACGGAAAACACGGCTTCGTCGGCGCTTGCTTCTTCCTCCGAGTCCGACCCGAGTTCCACTTCCTTCTTCTGCGGACTTGGATCGGGAGTATTGTCGGGAGACGAGGAGTCTCGCGGGGTATACACGGGCATGCACCTCTTTTCATGGGCGTTGATCCCCCGCGCCGTGAACGACTTCCCACATCCCCGGCAAACGAATGGTTTCACCGGACCGGGGTCTTTTTTGCGCGGATTGACAACCGCCTTGGACGACTTGCCGGGTCGGCCACCGATTTTCTTCCGGACAATCACCACGGGAGACGGCGGAGACGAAGAATCGCTGCTGCTGCTGCCGTCCGAAGAAGATCGTCTCGAATCGCCGCTGCTGTTGCTGCTGCTGCTGCTCCGGCTCGGTTTTTTCGCCGCCGCCTTAATGTGTCTTCGACTCTTTGCTTGTGGTTTGACCGGTGTTTGCTTCTTCCGACGCACCCTCTTCTTCCTTCCGGTCAGGGCTTCTTTCGGCGCATCGTCTTCGGTGTCTCGTTCCGCATCGTCGCCGTCGCCGTCGCCTTCGTTGTTTGAATCGTCGTCGGACTCATCGAAGATGTTGTCCTCGCTTTCCATCTTGTCGTCGTCGTCGTCGTCGTCGTCCCTGTTGTTCTCGACCTCCCCGTCGGCTACGGAATCGGACGATGCGGATTCCACCAGGGACGTTGCCGAGGACTGCGACGGCGTAGGGCTGCGGCTGCGATTGATAGTGTTTCCTTTTCTCGGCCGGCCCCGCTTTTTGGTTGCGGTCTTGGTGGAACCTGTTTTCTTGTTCGGCAGCCGCTCTTCCGGCTGCTCCGGGGGCGACAACGACGACGACGATTCTTTTTCGGGATCCTTGTTCCGGGACCGCTTTCCCCTCCGGCGTCCACGAATCGCGCCCGGGGCCATCTTGTCGCTGTCGTCGTCCAGTGAGTCGCCTTCTAGTTCGGGGTTTTCGTCGGGATTTTCGTCGGGTTTCGGCGGAACGACTTCCGGGCGTTTCCCTCTCGTGCGACGGCTTCTGCGTTCCGACATGGTTTGCGCAGCGCAACGCAATGTGCTTGCTAGTTTGCTTGCGAGCAACCGATTTGAATTAGGTCGCAAAAGGCAGTAAGTACGGGGCAATCGCAACGGCGGCAATCCTGCGTTTGCGGGAGCCGCTCTCAGCGATAAACGTGGTGGTCTTGCAAGATCTTGATGCTGCGGAGGCGGGTCAATCGGGCGATAATAACAACGATGATAAAAAAGGCGAAGCAAAAGATCGAAGTGACGCAGGTTAGACACGCCATCCCGGTGTGAATTTTTGCAAGCACAGCGAGGACGGTCTACAATAGGCACTAAAACCACAAGATATTTCGACCCAAACCCTTGGGAGCCAAATCCGCGGAAGGAGGGATCGCGTCACCGCTAGCCTTTGGTGATCGACGACGGCTTCCGTTCCTTCTTGCGCACTCACCACCCGGAGGAAACAGCTCGTCGAAGTGGCTTCGACTGTACGTGACAAGCTTGGCCTTTCGTGAGCTACAACTCGATTCGCACTCAACAATTTCGTAACCGGCCAGGTCTTCCTCGGCCATGGTCCGTATCCGATTGCGCTCCTGTTGCATGCATTCATCCTAGTAAGAGCACGGGTACGAACCGTCCCGTAGAAGGCAGTACAGTTAGTACCTATGTCCCTGCGCAGAACAGCAGCGCGGAGCATTGGGTTTCGCGTCCATCCTCCCCCTTTTCTCTTCTTGAAAACTGAAAAATTACCCCGAAATCAAATGTCAATTTTCAAAAGAGTACGTACTACCGATAGTAGTAACTCGTACTTGAACAAAGTCACACACAAAGCTTCTAGAAGTACTAGTACTACTGACAAAAGAATTATTAAGTAGAATGAGAGATACAGTCACATTCCAAATATTTATTGCAGAGAGTTGCGCGAAATGGAGAAAAATTTTGATCAGAAAAAATACTGGTGGGAGGACAACAATGAGGATGACTTAAATGAACTGAAGTCAAAGATACGGGCTGTATGGTGAGAACACCGACGGTAGTAATTATAACAAAAAGTATTGGATACGAAAATAACAACAATATTAGAATTTAATCCCATGCGGTTAGATAGTAAAATAGCTTCMTTGTGAAATAAATTTGTTGATGGAAATAGAGAAATTGTCGCTGGGCGCCAAAGAAGAGTTGGCATAACAAGGAAAGAGGAATTTGAAACCAACCAGAGGAATTGATAAAGTAGCAATAATAATTTTGTGAAGACACATGGTACTTTTTGAATGGTTGAGATACTTTTTGAATGGTTGAGACAATTCGTCTCTGAATACGATAATATTTTTTCTGAAAAAGACGAATTGATTTYGAGCATGATGAGAAGAAAGGGCATCGAACTCCAAATGAGAAATGAGTGGTACGAGAACATGTTCCAAGGAAAACGGCCAGATAAATGCATGCCAGCATCACAAAATACAA
>CAACVS010000631.1:38427-60785 GCA_900660405.1 Pseudo-nitzschia multistriata | reverse complement strand
TGGTTCTATGTCTCCAGAGATTACTTAATAAAAATAATACAGTCTGCAGTCCTGTACCTATATGAATAACAAGAGATAAAAACATACTAGATAGCTTTCTTTACATCAAGAAATTTCTACTCATTTCAAGAAACGACACTTCTTGTTGTTATTGAGCTCCTGAGTGGTCTCTGGGCAGAATTTCTACTACTTTTAACTTTTACTGGCAGTTTGAGTGTACTCTGGAAATAGCAGAACATAACTTATCTAAAGAATAAAGGCCTGTGTATTACCAATGATAATAGTCACAAATACTTATTATGGAGGCTCTCAATTGGTGTGATATGTAGGAATGGTGGGGGTAAACGTTTGTAAAAACGTTACTAACTAACAGTGGGGAAGTTTTAGGCGAACGCTTGACCCAAACGTTACGTACGGTAGCGTTTGTAGAACGTTACTTCACCCAACACTAGTAAAATGTATGCATCCTGCATACAGGGAACAGGCCTCCGCTACGAATAGTTGTTACGCCCGAAGGCTGATTCTTCTCGGAAAGGCTTCTTTCCGTGGTGTTCTTTTCATTTTTGATTCTACTACTAGTTCGCTGCAATATCCATCCGCGCTCAAAAAATCTCGATACGATCGCGCGGGGGTTTGGTCGTACAGGTACTACGTACGGTACGATACCGGTAGGTGGATTCAATTGTTGGAACCAGAAAGTGTTGTTTCATGCGCGCGACCTACGGTACTTTACCGGCCGGTAGTACAGTATCTACCTGTCTATCAGGGGGCCACTGCACTGCACCGGAAGCCCGGACGGACATCGTGCATCTCAACAGCGCACGATCATCTGTCAAAATTTTTGAAACGAACAGATCTGGTACCTCTCAAAACTAAGGAGCAGAGGAACAACTCCTACGATGCCGCCGACCGACTTGCATCATCCAATGGCGGCGACGACAATGAGTTCAGAAGATGCTGTCCCTTATATTTGGTCGGAATGTCAGCCTCCGCCCACGAGAGTTCTAAAATTATGGACCGAGGTCGGCAATAAGCTGGACAGGGAAGCAACCGGTGAGTCGAAGCCAAAGTCATCAAAAGGGGGAAACGAGAAATGATTCTCGTTTGAGTCGCGCATGTTTAATTTTACCAAATGAATTTTACTACGGTTTTTTGGACAGTGCAGTGGACGTGCAAAAACAGAATTTCTCTTCTCCCCCTCTGTTGAGTCTTGATAATTTTTTGCAGCTGGGGAATCTCTCTTGTATTGCGGCGTTGGGACGGCTGCGAAAGATTTTCACAATCTTGTTGCGCTCTTGCATTTGCATTACCGCATAACGAGTCCCCTCCCCAACACCGAAGTGAAAAGAGTGCTACGAAATCGATATCGTAGACGGCGTACACACTTGTCTGCCGTGTCTTGCGGCCGCAGCTATGGCCTATCGCTGTCCATCGTCTCTCGCCCTGGGAATTCTGATTCTACTGCGACCCATTTGCATTTCGCTGTGCTACTGCTGACAAATTCCAATCCTTTCTCGTTGTTGACTGCATTGCCTACGACAAAAAATATCTTTGTCAACAATTATGTACTCGAACCTTGAACAACAACAACAAAATGAAAATTATTATAAATGATTGAAATCAATAGTGGTTTGGAGCCAAGCTGTGGAGACCCTACAGGAGGCTAACAACTATCTTCGGATTTCCCGGGAGGCTCGCGATTTCGTGGAGCAATACATGGGCCAGATTGTCAGCATATTATTGGAACAGCAGCCGCTGAAGGTTGGTCAGATGGAACGAAGATGCGTACAGGAATCCTTGACATTGGCCGTCACAATCATCTCAAATGACCTGGAAATTCAGATAGAACGTGGACGGCGAGCACCCCTTGGACCAAATGATGTTTCTTGCAGAACACTTGATGTGTTGGCCTGTGTCTTCTGTAGAAAGAAACAATACTACAAGGGATCGAAGGGAAATTGGAACGTCAACCACCTGAGTGGCTTGCCGTTGATTCGGTTGAATTTAGCGGAAACATTTATGCAGGAAGATGGCTTTGCAAGATTGGTTGAGTATATGGCAGATCGAACTATCACCGACGAGAGTTCGTCTAGTACAGGAGTAGGTGATCCTAGTGGCAGCGACACGGCAGCTTTACCAATATCACCCGCGTCACCTTCTCGACAGCAACAGTCACCGCCTCAGATAGAGTTTTCGGCGACAGGCCTTTCATCTTTTCCCACCATAGACTTATTGCACCAGACTCTAACGGTGTTGTTCGACGTTTGTAATGCGAACAACAAAAAAGATGAAAATCATTTGCGGGCATTGGAACAAGCAGCTAATGACGTCTCGAAAGCGACCATGCGATACATTACCTCCTGCAGCGAAGAAGCTCTCAAAAAAGTTCCCATGGAAGATTTGAAACTGTTGGTACACGATTTGCTTTGTATTTTTGACAAACTCATCGAATTTCGAAGACCAGATACCTATGAATTTTATTCCTTTTGGAGAGGACTCGTTCTTAAACTGATTACGTCCCAATCTCTGCCGCTCAAACTTTTTGGTTGGCAGCAAATGGAAACTTTGCTTGAAGCGAGTGCCGCGCACCGGCCACCTCCCAGATCGTTCGTTGCAGAAGATGCTGGTTGTCGTTTCGTGAACGGCGAATATCGTTTCAAAGGAATCGAAACCGACGACGGATACGGACTACGGTCGGGGAAAGACAACGAAATTTCATACATGAGAGAAATCCCAGAAGATGAACCGGAAGGTGGGGGAAAGACATTGACACTCTTCCGCTGCACGATGCGGTCTCAACAAAAGTGGTGGTTTTTGTCCGAAGCAGACAAAGAGCAGCCAGGAACGGACCGTGATATTGATTACTACCAGCACAAATCGAAGGAACACGAAGAAACGGAACCACCGCTTACTGGGTGGCTGACGTGTAGAAACGCTGGAGTTGATCCATCACCTAAACTCAAACGAATCGGACTGATGGTGCCTCCTGGCGAAGAACGCAATACGCTCGAACACCAGCTTGCGAAATGGGCAATCGACAACAAGATTATTGATACGCTTGTCTTGGGAGATTCGGTTCATCGAGAAATCGTTTCACGAAGTGTGCCCTTGATCAAATTTTTGGCTTCTATGTGCGAGCGAGACTTCGGAACACGAACCAACATAGATGGCGATCGCACTGCTGTTCCTGAGGAGTCAGTAGATGGGAAAGTAGATCAAGACACGAAATATTGCCTTCAGTCCTCTCATTTGCAGCTAGCATGGAAGACATGTATCCGCAAGACGGACGCCGCCGTTTCGGCTCAGATTTATCAACTCCTCGTTTCAATTCTTCCATCGTGTCCAGTGAACTTGGCAGTTTTACTGCTGAAAAATGTCCGAGCATCTCTCGACCAAGGCAGCCAACCAAACAATAGCAGCAGTGGAGGTATATCCAACGGCATGAACTTCAATAATGATTTCTTGACCGAGGTATCCGATTTTTGTGAAGCTTTGGCAGTTTCAAACGACAACCCCACCTATAATAACAATAACAGCAACAGCAAGGTTGCACCTGTTAGCCAGCTCTCTAATGACGTCCGAGCGGAAGTTCTCGACCTACTTTGGTCGTTGCTAATCCACCCCGAGGCATCCTCTCTGAAAAGCTATGATCTTTTGAAGCAATACGTGACTCGAGAACTGCGTGTAGAGCCTGGTGGTACCGAACACCGCAAAACTTACCTACGCCTTTGCATCGTGGCGCTTCAAGAAAATTCAAAACAACTGACTGCGGGAACGGTCGACGAAATTCGGGCGTTGAAAATGGTCAAGTTCACTCATTTTGTTCTCGAGGCTTGCCCACGAGCCCAAGCCGCGCATTTGGTCACAGCCAACCAAGGAAGATTACCACTTTTGCTCTTTGAAGAATTGACAGCATTTTTAAAACGAAAACGACAAGGTAGTAGTGGTGGCATTGGAATCCACGTGCCGAATCCACCTCGAAAGGTAAGGGTAGTATTTTCAACGAGTAAATRTTTTTTATGTTGTTCGTCCACCACTGAACGAAACGATTTAACACATTCTTTTGCTTGTCTGACAGTCGCCATCGCTTGATCAAGATGGAATTCAGGGAGCGATTTCGCTCTCTGAGCGTTTACGAATTCTTCGGTATGTATACGGCGTCAGTGAACAGATGTTCATGAGTACTCCTCAGCTCCACAGTCTGTGGCAGCTTTGTAGTGCCCCCCCTGATCGGGAGGAAGTTATGGCATTCATTTCAAGCGCTTCAGGAACAACTCCTGATCGCAACATCAATAGTGCAAACAATGCTGCAGTCATAAACCAACCTGCGATGTCAAACCAGGGAAACAAAAACATGGCAGGGCAGACGGAAGATATTCTCTCATCAGCTTTCACGGAAGACGAGTGCGCCAAAGCATTCGTCACGCTACTTTGCTCCCCGAACATCGGATTCCAGCTACTTGGTGTAAAAGCTTATCAGAGTTTTCATTTCATGTTCAATAAAATGCGACTTTTGCCATCTCATGGACCAGAGGTTCGCCAAGCTGCGCTGGACACTCTTTGGCGTATCTGTTTAGAGTCGGGTAATGATGTTGTTGCTACTTCTGCAATGAATGACCTATTGAATATTTACATAGGATATAACGCTGATACAGACGACATTCGTCCGAATAGCGTTGAACCCAACACCAATTCATCCGATCCAATGCAAACAGAGTCGTCAGAAGACGGCTTCGGAAAAAGAGTTTTCGATTGTCTATCCAAAGTCAAGAAGGATCTAGATATGAAGGTACCCTCCGCAGAGCTCGCAGCAGAGAGATGCCTGAGGATATTGAATGCTGCTATCGGTCAAGATGGGTCTTCGGGTTCGATATCGATTTCTACACTCAATCGAATGTCTAGATCATCTCCAGTTGATGAACTCAGTCCGATCGCAAAATGTTTGCCCCACGGTATGCGTGGGCAAGCTTGCTACAGGAAAATCACTATCATAGCCAAGCGCCAACAAACGCAGAATCACCAAGAGCAACAGAATCCGAATCAGCATGCAGGAAGTATTTTCCGTTTTTCTATTGATCTGCATCCGCTCGAAACTTTGCAGTCAATCAAGGGAAAAGTTGCATCGCACTGCCAACGCCCAGTTTCCTTTGTCAAACCAATTTCCGCAAGTGGTCGTGTATCAAGTTCTAGTACACGGAAACCAAATGGTGGAGATTTTTCTCACATGAGCCCAAACCATTTGCCAGACGATGCAGTGGTAGATGAAATGGGCATTGTCCAGGGTTCCGAAATGGTGTTTGTCATACAAGATCGACACATAGCGCAACAGAACGTGAACACCAGTAGCGCCAGCAACACAAGAAAAGGCAAAGCGCGCGATTTGAGCGATATTTTTTGCGACGATACCAACAATTTCAGCAATTTGCTATTCGATACCCTTCTAGGGGTGCTAGAGGCTCTTCCATGGCGGGAACCCGGAGAAATGAGTGATGTATCCACGACGTCAACTGACACGCATAAATTGGTCTGGGATCTTCTCCTAGCGATGCCTACAAATCCGACCGTATCTTCACAAGTGTTGCTGACAACTAAAAGTGGAATTGTGATTGAGAACGATGTTGTGGACGAAGATGCTATGGAAATCGATTCGCGACAGCCAGAAGGATGGGCGAAACTACTTGATCTGAAAAATTTCTTCAAGTCTGTGTATGTTCTCCTCGCAATTGATGCATTTCTTAAACCTGCTAGAGAAATTTTATCGTCCCTACCAGTGGAGCGGAGAAACATGTTAGCACGAGAAATGATTGGGGAATCTGCAGTCTTTCGTCGAGGATTCATTGAGTCTGGTGGTTTTGACGCAGTGGTCGGTTTTTTCTCTTCTTCGGAAGACAACTCAGAGATGAGTCAGAGCATGACGAGAAGGGGAAATGCTGTAGCTCTTAGAATTTTGAAGTGCTGCTTATTTGGAGATAGCGATTCAAATGGAGTGAAGGACTCATCTTCAAGTGGTCTGGACGAGGCTGGAAATAGACTCCTGTTATCCCTCGCTAATGCTGAAGGTTTACTGCGTAGTTTGACGTCGATGGTTGTTGCCGACAGTGGTATTTCAAGTTCTACTGTGTCAGATGTTTTGAAATTCTTGTGTCTACTTTTTAAATCACCCGAAACTGTCAAGAGCTTTGTCGCCCTTCCCGATAGAACAGCCGAAAAGTTTCTTACCAGGTTGATATTGTGGGAAGGTAGTTCTGATGTAGCTCAACCTGGCTCTTCTGTGACTTCCATTTCAAAAGTACGGGTAGAAATGCACAATCTTGTATTGGCGACGCCGCTGCTTGCCAATTTTGCTCTACCGTGGTTGAAGAATGCCATTGATTCAATAGATGTCACCTCTGAATGCACCGCGGAGTATTTCCATCTATTGATAAAGTTGGTGACTGAGTCTAAGACTGTTTCCCATAGAGAACTGAATTCACTTGCCACAACAGTCTGTGCGAAACTTGCTGTTTGTCCAAGACCATCAACTGATACGTTGGTTGTAGATTTTTCAACTGGTGTCTTATGTGGATGCCTCGGGTTGCTGGACTCACTTATAATACATGTAGGTGGGGGCATATTAGTGGATGGGACAAGCATACTTTTAAAAGAATTCGAGGTACCTCGTTGGTCTGAAATGCCAATATATCCAACAAGAATTGGTCCCGAGGATTTAACCCTCATGGACTTGATGGGTGTTCTTTTCGATGCCTTCCTTTCGCCTGGGGGGGCAACATCAATACTTGCGATCTGTTGCGATAGAGAATCACGACAAAGAGGTTTCGATGTGGTGAGATCTACAGCGCGTCGTTGCAAAGATGGAAATGGGTATATGGCTCTCGTGCATAGAATAAATGGTTTGATATCTGCTGCAAGTCCATTCCTAAAGCACAGGTGGGGCCAGTCTACAGGAGAGAATGAAGGTGGTTCTAGAAATGGGCGAAATACCTCAAAGTATTCAGGTTTGAAAAACCAAGGTTGCACTTGCTACATGAACTCCGTGTTGCAGCAGCTTTTCATGATGCCTGAATTACGTAAATCTCTGTGTTCAGCGCCATTACCTGCAAGTATCCGAGCATCAGGGGGCGTAGTTTCGTCTAGAGGTGCAGAGCTCGTGGGTAGAAAAATTTCTATGCAGTGGGAAAGCGGAAACTCATATGATGCTGTTGTCGAAGCATTCGATAGTACGACTGGATTGCATACAATAAGATACTGCCCAATTTTCACAGCCACTTCACTTGGCGGGGCGAACCATCACCATTTGCACCGGGAGGAAGTGGAGAAACTCGACAGATTGCCCCCTCTCTTGAAAGAGGAATTTTTTCTTTCGGAAGGACGTCCTGGAAAAGAAACTGGCGTATTTGAGGTTTTACCATCAAAGGAAACCAAAGAAGAAAACAACTCCTTATCACATGAGAGATCTGACGAAGAGATCAAAGAAACACAAGATGAATCGTCTTCACGTCATCTTATGGAAGAAGTGCAACGAACTTTTATACATCTTGAGGAAGGATCGAGAGGTCGCTGTTTCGATCCTCGGGCGCTAGTTGAAGCTTGCGCTTGTTTGAAACTTGAATTTGATGTTTGGCAGCAGAATGATGCTTCTGAGTTTTCCACGAAGCTTCTTGATAGACTCGAAACGTCGTTGAAACGCTGGGCCCCGGATAATTTTAGATACCTTGATCACACTTTTGGTATCAAACAGACAAAGCAAAAGATTTGTAAAGAATGTGGGCTGAAGGTACGTAAAAGTTTTCTTGGCTACTTCATCCCATCTATGTCGCTCTGTCATTACTAACGCCTTTCTTACCCCTATTTAGACAAATCGTGAGGAAAAACTTTTGAACGTAGATTGTCAAATTCGAGGAAAAGCCGACATCCAAGAGGCGCTTTCCACTATGTGCGAGACCGAGATTATGGAAGGAAACAACAAAGTATTTTGTGACAATTGCAAAAAGAATACAGATACAGTCTTGCGCTCTGCAATATCTGAATTGCCGAACATGTTGATACTTTCTCTAAAGCGATTTGATTTGGACTACAACACGTTTGAGACAGTCAAATTAAACAGTCGTTGTGCATTCGGTCAGACACTGAATATGAAACGCTATACTCTTGAAGGTGTAGAAGCAATTGAACAAGCTGAATCTGAAAATAATCACGAAGCTGATGCCATGGATGTGGGTAACGAAGAAAGTGCATTGAGCCATCTTCCTGACGAAGACTACGAATACAAGTTAGCTGGTGTCTTGGTTCACGCGGGAGTTGCACAGGGTGGGCACTACTACAGTTTCATAAATGATCGGAATCCAGGGTCTGAAGACAAATGGTATCGATTTGACGACGAAGACGTAACACCATTTGATCCAGCATCGATTGCAACAGAGTGTTTTGGCGGCAAGGTAAAGAAGGAGACAAAATGGCCGAATGGTCAAGTTCATTCAGTTGAGAGTGAACAATTTGCGAACGCCCTGATGCTGTTTTATGAGAAAGTTAAGATCACAGAACACTCTTCGCCGGAACGAACTGAGAAAGAAGATGCCCATGAAGCAGCATTGGAAAAAATACATATGTCAACGGGATATGACGTTTTTGAACCCGACGTTCGCAGATCCAATGCAACTCATAGATGGCAATCATTTTTGTTCAACGCCGATTTTCAAACTTTCCTCCGACTTCTACTTCATTTATGTCGGGTGGAGAAGTCGTCGCCTTGGAGGAAGAATTTCATAGATATGCTTGTGACATTTATGTTCGATGTTTTACTATACACCAACGAAAGACTCGATCTGATGGACTGGGTAAATGCTGTGGAAGAAATTCTGATTGACGACCCAGAGTATGCTCAAGCATTTACATTGAAAATAGCGTCTAAGACGACTTCCGTTAGCGGAAACTGGCTAAGGACATATCTGTTAGATTGTCCTGACCAGTATTCTCGGATAGCTTCAGTTCGGATTTTCACGGCTGCAATTCAATCATCTTTATCAATACCCGAGGAACAAGGAAAGCTGCAAGATTGGGTGAAGGCTTGGGAGATGCAAGTATCACAAATTGATGTTTCAAATAAGCCTGTACCCTCCCGTCTAAGAGGTGAATTTGTGCAACACGAGAACGTGGATTCGCCGTCTTCATCGGCAATTGGAATGATCTTGTCGTCTATGAATGTTTTGATAGATGTTCTACCAAGATGCTGGAGGCAGAATCAAGAAATTTTTACCTTTATTCGGGAGCTTTCATTTACTGATCCTAAACGTGGGGGATTACTATTACGAGAAGCAATAATTGGTTGCTTGATTCCAGCACGCTTGATTTGCTTCATTAATCGCCAAAAATCTCCACCCGCTTTGGTATCAGCGTTCCCTGGGGCTTCGCTTTCGTTGGAAAGTGCGGAGTACGATTCGAAGGCAGAGCACTCACATTATATGAACGGAAACCAAGTGATGAATCCACCAGATTTAAACTACAGGGGTAACTCTGGGATGATGAACTTCGCTCCAATCTCGTTGTTTGAAACCTTGGGACAACTAATGGGCATTTCCCATCTTTATCAAGCACCACTCTTATTAGAGAAACACGACCAAAGAGGCCGGAAGAGAGGATTTGTTCTCTCTACCGAGGCTCAGGCAGCCTTGACGAAAGTGTTCGAAGAATCTTGTTCTGGATCTGTTCAAGGCATGGGGCAACGAGATATCCGAGAGTATCTTCATAGATGCGGCCACGACAATATTGCGTCGCAGAGAATTATCGACGTCATAGCGAAGTACAATGCTTCATCGTACGGAGGGAATGTCTCGAAAGGGATGAACTACCTTAATTTGACAGGATTTCTTGACTATTATAAAGAGACTGCACAGCGGGAGGATGGAAGGGTGAGTAGAAAGAAGATGCATGCTTCACGGTTCTTTCTTATTACTTGTTAAACATCTCACTTTCTGTTTCTTAGGTTCGCAATGATCTGTCTTTACACGGCTTCAGGGCTGATCTGACACGAAGAAGTAGCGAGCTACGTTTCATTACAATCGAGGGTAGGGAAGATACATTGAAAAGGTGTGAGAGCATCGCACGTGACGTGGCTGATCACTTCCGTAACAACAAACCTACGGTTGGAAAATTAGCTGATTTTGGATTGAGTGCTTTCGAGTTTTACTGTCCCTTAAATGCTAATATGAGCGAGCAATTGGCCGAATACGTCGTAGCAGCAGCCTTCTATAGATATAAAAATGGGTCGGAGAATTTGATTTACAACACTCTTCGAGCCATTTATACGGCACCGCATGGCTGGCAAGGTGCTGATACTACTAGGGTTGCGCTCGCAATCTTGAGTACTCTTGCATCGATCCCCGATGACTATCAGAAGGAGCGAATCGGTTATATAATGCAGTGTACCCGAGTTCTAAACACCGCCGATAACCATCCTCTTGGTTTAATTACTGCCTCAATTGGTTTTCGCGAAATGGAAACTTCTGGTTCTTATGATCCTAACAAAATACTTGACGCCTACGAGCGTTATACTGGGTTTTTGAAGGAAATGATGAATATTCAATCTGTTTACGATTGGATGGAGGATAATCGTGATGCATGGGCACAAATGGAGTCAGATCTCTTCGAAACAGCCCAGCATGCTGGGCATGGGCAGTCTAGGGGTGACTATTCAGGTAGAAGAGATAATGATGAAGTTGGACCGCATATGGACCACAATCACCAGTCCGATTCCGATATCGCAACGGGTTTTCATGAGTCGGAGGACGATGATGAAGAATCCCGTTACGAGGACGTTCCTGAGACAAACGATGTATCCAAGATTAAGGTTTCAGATGCTGGTCATGCTGCCGTGAATGGAGTTTATGAAAGAGATGGGCATTGCCAGGGAGTGGAAAAATACAGTAGGGTTTGTAAGGATCGAGATTGCAAATTTTCGATTTTCAAGTGCAAAGTGAGCAATGAGACTTTTCATTGGTACATTTCTATTGTTCCCCGTGATCGGGAGCCGGGAACTGTTCAGGACACTGACTTTTACTCTGCTTCTGTAGCAGCAGAGTGTGAAATCCTTCCCCCATCGACTGGGTGGAGTAAATGCAGCGATGGCGGGGATCCTCCCCCAACACTTGCTTTTGAAAGAGATGGTGTCGGTCCAACTTCCGTTCCGTTCTAATAGCGGGACACTGTTTCGCCATAGGCCAACCGCTCGTGTAGAAGACACCGTGAAATGATTGTAGACTATTACTCTGCCAAACCCCCATTTATTATTATTATTGATTAGCAAAGTACGTTTTCGTATCCTAGGTTCTGCACTTCGTACGTGTGATCGCTTGCTATCCGCAATCGACTGCCTGGGTTCCCCGGAAACACGGTAACGGACGATGGGCAGACAGCATGTGTATTCTAGATTCTAGATCACACTAGCGAAGCGAAGGTAGAAGGTTCCTACGTACGTACCCTACAACTGCCACTACTTGTATGATATGAGTGTTCCAAGGAAATCGTACGAGTACTCGTACCTTTTCACTTGTACGGTACCAGGTACAGTACGGTACGTACGTACAGACCGAGGAAGAAATTTTTTAGTACCGTAGTACCTCCGCAGTACGAGTTTGGGTGCGAAATAAGACTATCCATTTCTAACAGGTTATGAGTAAATAAAACGCGCCAGTTTTTACTAAGTGACAGCTTTATGTTCCGGGTGTAAAATAAGACTATTGTTCCACACGTAGAGTCCTGTAGAATCCCTACCGTTAAAAAGCTGTCATGTCTTATTTCGCACCCTAACTCGTGTACCGGTATGTCAGAAGTCAGAAGGTCATCTAATATTTTTGGCTTCAGTTGGGTCGTACGAACCGTACCATATCGAATCATTACTACTCGTACTCGTATGATTTCTGGCTCTCTACGGTATTCTGGGTTCTGAAGTCTCAACCAAGAAGCTGTATGCGAGCGAGTACTTAGAGGACCAGAGGGAGATGGCATCAAACGTACCATGATCCGAAAGTCAAATTCATCCTTGTTACAGCAGCAAGCGATACCGGAGTGCGACGTAGAAGACAGCAACACCAACACGGAGCGGTCGGACAACGACGAAGCCGCGGGGGAAAGACAGGCCGCCCTCCCCCTGCTCACTGGCAGTGTCGTAACGGTCACTGCCCCCACAAACAACATGACCTTCTGGTCGAGGGCCTCCGGGTAYATGAACAGCACTCGGCTCATGGTGTTGCTGGTACTATGTCTCCAGAATTCGATGTTTACGATACTGCGGAGGTACAGCCAGGGCGTGCTGGAAGAAACGTATTCCAAGGTGAGTTATGATAAGAGACGAACAAGGAACGGACAGTTGATCAAACAGGCAAACACCAACGATTCACAATGATCCAGCAAATAATGTTAGAAACGAGTGGATCTTGCAAAAGAATCGTGTCCGAATTGGTGTGGTGCAAATCGTTTCGTGGTGACCAAACTATTTTTCCGTAGTTTATTGACTTGCCTTTTTCCAATTACGACGAATCGATACATCACTCTTTGAAACTTGAATGCGCAATTGAAAATAAACACAAACGCAAAACCTAAATTTGAAATAGTACGAGCTTCTTTTGGTAGCGGAATTGATCAAGATCGTGTATTCGACCTGGATGATTTCGAAAAATATTGCCTCCGAGGGGGACAGCTTACAAAGCAGCGCAGAAAGGACACCGCGAAAGTCGCTTCGTGCGGAGCTTGTCTACCTGGTGGAGACCTCGCGAAAAATGATGGTTCTGGCACTCATTTACGGATCGATGAACATTCTGAGTTTCATCAGCCTCCGGAACATCTCGGCAGGCATGTTTACTATTTTTGCCCAGTGCAAGATCCTGTCGACCGCTATGTGTTCTACTATTATGCTCGGCCGCCAGTATTCGTGGACCAAGTGGAGGGCACTGATTGCTCTCATGCTTGGTGTCCTGCTCTTTAGCGAGCCGATCTGGGGAAGAAACGACGACGGAGAATCCGCGCTGTCGACCACGGAGGGCGGCAATGCGGCCCTTGGGACCTTGGCAGTGCTTACCGAGGTGATGCTGAGCGGATTCGCGTCCATCTACTTCGAAAAGGTCATCAAATTGGACCCTCTTCAGCTCGGTATATGGGAACGAAATTTCCAGCTGGCGCTGGGGTCCGTTCCCGTATACTTACTCTTTATTGCCGGAAACGGCGGAGGGACCGCCGGCTTTTTCGGGGGCTGGTCCTGGCTGGCGTTTCTGCTATCGGCACTGGGCGCGGCTGGGGGGCTGCTTGTCGCCCTAAGCATCAAGTACGGCGACTCGATTCTGAAAACCCTGGCCACGACGGGAGCCATTGTCTTGACCGGGATGCTGGATCATGCCCTGCTGGGAGGTCCATTGACGCCGACGATGGCCATCGCGGGGGTGCAGGTCATCATTGCCATTTGCAACTACACCTTCGATGCCAGCCCGGCACCAATCGATTCYGGTGMTTCCAAAGGGAYATCAGCGACCAAATCCAACTCAATGACCAGCCTGATACCGTCCGGCGAGGCCGATGAAACACCACCATCCTGGAGCACACGCGATGGGTCTGTCCAAAAACGTTAACCACCATCTAAAAAGAACGAAAACGCCACGAAAAGCATCACCGCCGACTGCCCAATTGTCGCTTGCCAACCAAGCCGACGGACCAGTCTTGGAATGCATGAATATTGACTCATTGTTCGAGTTAAAATGAATTTTCAAGCGAGAAAAAGGCGATGGATCCTGTAATTACAATTACTATCACAATCGCAACATCCCAACGAAGGAGGGACCGAATGTACGGCATGTGTCACAACTTGGATCAGGAAGTATATTAAAATGGAAACTAGCACAGAGATTTTTTAAATCGTTATTGAAATACAAAGATATGTGGTGCATGCCGAACGTACCGTACGATGCTTCCTCAAACATCTGCCGAACGAAGACTAAAATATACCGTCCATGGTTCAACAGCAACAAGGTTTGGGAGGTATGGAAATTGGTGTTTGTAGTACACCTGCACAATTCTATGGACTTTGTACTGTGGTGTATCTACTAGTACTATTATTATACTAGTATAATATTTTACATGTACTGCACCTGCAAGATACATACAAGGTTGGAGTTCTACGAGTCATAATTTTGTGAACTAAATTAAGTAATCAGGAGCAGCTAGCAGCTTTCTAGCTAATACTATCAAAGGACCAATCGGACTTCAAAAATTTGTTAGTCTGAAAATGTTTTCTTTCCTCTTACTGTACATGTAMATATTGCTGTGTGGATTTTGCTGAGAACCTTTTCTGGCTTGTTGATTTCTCTGCACAACAAATTTGCATAAAAACTCATAAAATTAACCTCATTAGTACTAATTCAACCTGTTACACCCTTGGCAAAGACCCTTAACTTCCATAACCCACGCAAACTGCATACAGGTTCTATTCCTTACTATGAGAGGAAGGATCTAGAAGTCATGGATTGATTGACTAAGTGGTTTAGAAGAAATAGCAGCACTGTTTTACTAACAGCAGCCAAATTTGATATCCAACAATTTTCCTCCATACCAGCACCTCATATCAGAGTCCTGTTTGTCTGTATTATCCTTATCACCACTACTACTAGCAGTAGCTCCTTGGTATCAGTATCCTCCATACCACCAGCAAGCAGCATCCTCCTCCAGCACCATGCTGTCAGTGGGGGTCCTCTTTATGTATCAGCTACTAGTACTAGTGTCCCCGCCTGTACCAGGGGGGCATCATCCTCTGTTGTACTAGTATCAGCATCCTCCACATCGTCAGCAACCTTTCTGGTGTATCAGGGCAGCATCCTCTGTATCACCAGTGGTGTCTTCTGTGTCACCAGCTCATCCACATCAGCTTGCTCATATTCCATCATGTCCTCCTTTGAAGTACTGTACTGAAAGATAGACTGAAATAGTCTCTCATAACAGGTTGGCTTCTACTACTAGTAGGGTGTTAATATCATGTTGTTCCTCACACGAGGCTGYGTAGAATTCTTACCAGAAAAAAGCTGTTATGCAGTATAATAGAACCACAACCTTGTACTCATACTTGTAATTGGTCCAAAGTTGTTTCATTTTTAAAAATTTGTACCTTGCAGGTACCAGGGGTCATAATTTTAGAGGGGTGTGCAACACGTCAAAAATTCTGCAGCTTCTGCTGCAAAAAAACTCTTATTCCATCCTTGGTACAAATAAGAAAAATTTAGCTCAAATGGAATTTTTAATTCTCATTTTTACTGCATAGCACTACTAGTAAGCCTATTCAACCTTTATCCACAATGAACTTAACTTTTTCCTGTCTCCACCCAAATCATGCACTTTTGGATTTTTTTGGGAGTTTCCATGATTTTCACTTCTGTGGACTGCAGTACAAATAATACACAAAATAAGACTGAAATACCAAAAAGAGTTTTAAACAATTACTTTGTATAAAACACCTTTTCTGATCATTCATTTCTCTCCTTGTAATATCCAAGCAAGAAAATATGAAACACTCCAAACCAGAATATAAACCATCACCCAAACCATCATATTTACCAATATACTAGTAATGATGATTCTTTTTCTGATGGTTGACAATTGTTCATACTATGGTCATAGTACTACTAGTGATGCAGACCTATCTGACAACAGTGGTGGTGGCATGCACCCTCACAGTAGTAGGAGCCCCTCCCAAGATGACAGCAGTGTTTTCAGTGGTGATACTACTACTAGTAGTACTCGTAACAGTTCTCTTGGAACAAGTCTTTCTGATGATGCCCCTTACTACTACAACAAGAAAGCTCCTCCCTTTGACAACAAAATTCAAGAACTCCTCCTTGACTGTGATATCTCTGATTCATCTGATCTGGAGCAGGATGAGTTGGAACATCTCCTCCAGGAGTCCTCAGTTCTCATGAGTCCCACTAAAATTCTTCCTGCTGGTACACACCACATGTCTTTAGATGATGGTGATGAAAAAGCACACAACAATTACCATGAAGAAGAATGGAACAACAATGTCACTCAGCATCAATATCCTTGTGTCTGGAATGTTGTGCAATTCTTTGAACAAGTACAAGACACAAGAGTCCACCCAAGAGGAGAGGAGATCAGCTCTGTATAGGAGTACTACTACTACTACTAGTACTGCTGGAAGTATGATTCATGATTATCTCCAACAATGAAGAGTTGTTTGGTGGGTTTCATTTCTGGATGTCAAGACTGGTAACAGTCAAATACTGCCAACAAAGCTTGCATTAGTAGTGTCATGGTGACATGGAATGGCAAGAAGTTGTTGGGCGATGATGCAGAGGAGTGGTCTCCCCCCCCTCTGCCCAGTACATATCACCTGAAGGAGGTGCAACCCCAGGTCCCACCTGTGCTGTAAGGAATACATTGGATGGCTGCACTAATAAGGTGGAAGGGTTGGTGCATTTGTTCTTGTTCTTGTTCTTGTTTGATAAAAGAATCCTTCAACTGATACTACTAGCAACAAATGATCTCAACCAGTATACATTTGAAGATTGGACTGGAAAGCTCCATATGATGAAGGTTTTAAGCCAGAGTGGATGCCAAAGCTTTCAAAGAATGGAAAATAACACCCTTATGATTGTGGGATTTGTTTCCTGCCTCTGTGTGAACAAAATTACCAGCACCACCATTGGTCATGGAAAGGTAACTTCAAAGCCACAAGGGGAAGAAATATGCAGTGACAAGTATCATGAAGGAGTGAAGAGGAACTATTGTGTTGTCTATGTAGAAGAAGCAAAGCATAGGTATCCTAACTTGTCACCAGTSAGGAGATTGAGGAAGTTGCCATGGATTAGTATGAAAATGTCAAGGAATAGTTGCAGAAGTTGCAATCTTCTTGCTGTATGTAAAGATCATTGGTGGAGTAGTAATTTCAACCATCGCCAGGTGGTGTAGTGATGTGTTATAAATGAATAATTGTATTTATATTTGTTAAAATAGATGTAATTGCAGTAATGAGTAGAGTAGTGTTGTAGTAGTAGCAGTGCAAGTAGGAAAAAAATATTAAAAAATCCTGAATTTTACAGGTGGCACCAACAAGAACAACAACATCATTTGGCAACAGGAGTTACGAAAAAGTCAATACTGAAAAAGGGTGCCCACTTTTTTAGCACACAATACTACAGTACTAAGATTTTCATTCTTGGATTAGATTTTCACTCTTGGATTTGGGACTAGATTTAGATCCTCTGTCAGATGCAAAGTCTAAAAATTCGGACTAGATGGTCTATTTTTGGTCTGTCTGTCTGTCTGTCTGTCTGTCTGTCTGTCTGTCTGTCTGTCTATCAAAAAGGAGACCATCTACCGGTACCGGTAGATTAACGGGAATGACTCATTAAAGGATTTATTACGGACAMATTAAATTTTTTGGAGCCGTTAGTTCATCTTGGCTTTCCAAATTTTTAGCCACATGTACTTACGGTATGCGCCGTAAGTTCGAAGCCGATAGGAATCCGATGAGATGATCATTTCCGCCAATGATTCATACGACTAAAAGAATTTACAGACAGTCGAAGTTTCTCTTGAAAAAATGAGACATTAAATTATATACTTCTACGTCTATGWATAATGAATACAACGAATAAGATTGGTAATCCTAGATTTTGACCTCGCCAAGTGTGAGGATCTTTGGATTTTGCGATTACTAAAAACACTTTTTCATATTACTCCGGTTCCCTCCAAACTTGAGTTGCTCAACTCACGGTAACTCTCATTCCTTSCATGTCGAAAAATMGTGCGCTCACACATCGTTTCATTAGGAAATTCTAAACAGTTCGAAATCTCATAGGACTCTAGTATCATTACTTTTGAAGACAGACATTTCAACAACGATAACAATATCATCATGTCGTCCGAACCAGCAGACCAATTYATCCAGATGACGGATTCCGAGGCCATCTTCGAGGAAGAGTGCGACAAGCTCGAGAAACGCGGAAGACGCCTTCGACGAGCCGCCCTCCAGACGGGTATCCTCACCATTGTCTCGATCCTCTGCACTATCTATACCACCATCGCTGTACGATGGGTTCTAATCGAATGGCAACAGCCCGAGAAGACCATCTACGACATCGCTGAATCCTTGACCATGTTCAAGATTGGAATCTTCTTCGATATCGTTGTTACCATTTGTGACATTGTCATCGGTATCACCTTGGGTCTCATCATGGTCGGTGCTGGAGTCAACCCTGCCACCGCTGTTACCATCTGTACTTTCAAGATTGTCCAACAGGCTGTTTCCGCTGCTAACATCATCTTCTTGATCGCAGCTCACCTTTTGTTGGACGGTGCCAGCCCCATCTACGAAGTCATCCAAAAGTACTTCTACTCTGACAACATGCCTCCTATCGGAACCCAAATCTCCTACATGTTCTTGTTGATCAATCAATACGGATACTACTTCCAACAGAGTAAGTAATATATGGATCGCCTTCTTTCTAACTAAGGATGAAAGGAATCAAACTCACAAATTCCCCTTCTTTTTTCAGTCTTCGGCGGTGTCTACATGTTCCTCCTTGGATTCACCATCGTCTTGTGGGGTGTCTTCCCTCGTTACATGGGTTACTCCATGTGCCTCGCTGGAGTCGGATACGGAGTCAACTCTTGCTTGTACCTCTTCTTCCCCGGTTACGATGGTGTCGTCTCGTGGTTGTTGTTGTTCCCTGCCCTTGCCACCCACTTCTGGCTTGCCGGATGGTTGTTGGTCAACACACCTCACCCTTCCAAGAACCGCGATCTTTGGGGATCTCGACCAGCTGTCCCTCAGTACCCTGGAAAGCAAGTGGAGCCTTAAAGCATATATTCTCTTCACGAATAGATTAGCTTGGCTCATCCCACAACACGACATAGCGATGACGTGAAATGAGCTTCTCCTATTGTATAGCAAAAATCGCATCCCAATCCTGTGACACAAAAAACCTCTTTTCTTGCACTTGGGAGGGAAATGCACTTTTTACATGTTGTTGACTTAAAAGTATAGTAAAACAAATTTGAATAATTTTGCATTCATTGATTCGATGATTTTGCTTTTCTCATCTCTTTCAGTCGGGATTGATGCATTTGTACCGTGCGTAGCTCGGTTTGAATCGTTTCGAAAAAACTAAATTCTAGTTTGTTGATGTGATCTTTTGTCGCTTCCTTTCAACAACTTCTCCGAAATAGTTGCTTCTGACTGGGAAAACAAAAAGTCTGTAAGGTTTGCTGGATCTCTGCGATAAAAGTATCTGTCCCATATTGGATTGGATTGCATCGATGTGTGTGTTGCTCGGGTGAATACACATGAAAAAATGGAGCAATGGAACAATTTCATTGATTGGCATGTTGCTCGGGTGAAGACCCATAAAAAACGGAGAAGTGGAACAGTTCAATTGACCGGCAACGCAGAAACGAAATAATCAGACAAGAGGCAGGATTTCGATCGGAGTTTCCACCGCCAAGCATTTGTGTTACCATAGAACGAGTGCAAGTACGACTACTWCTCCTATTTTATGCTATGAGTACGTTGATGCATGGATACTAGCTACTTCTTCTTATTTCAAATCAAAAACGACCTCTTAACATCATTGTTACGCACGGTATAGTTGCTCCGTGAAGTTGCGGGCTTGATTTGTTAGTTTACTGGATTTTTGTGTTTGCATGTATAGAAGGATGCTCTCATTGCATCGACACCCTCAAGGTAACTAACTGAACCATAGTTACCAGCCTTCCGACCATAATCGGATTTTTATTTTGGAGGTGTTCATGGTTTGTTATTCTTTCCAAACGACAAAACACGTTTACGCTGGGCCATATCCGTCATGGATTTGTTTGTTTGTCTGTTCACCTTGGCTATTTTCAGGTTCTCCTTATACAAATTATCAGTGCATTCCTTCCGCATCCAGTACTTTCTTGCTTTTACTTTAAAAAATCGCAAAAAGACTACGTGCAATTCTTATTTGTTAACGGACCGGGTTGACGAGCCCGTAGAAGCTTCAGAAGAAGCGCTCGATGCATTCGCCGAAGCCCGGTGCAATCGCTTGGCGCCGCGGAGGGGCCTGCCCGTGGCGGCCTTTGTTTCCACCTCGTCGTCATTTTTACTGCCGCTGTGGTCCATCTCGTCCATACCCCGTTTTTTTCCAACCAGAATGTTGTTGCCAGTACCGTGATGGTGGCTTGTCTTTTGTTGCTTTCGGGGAGACTGAGAGGTAAACTTTTTGTTGCGCGCATTCTTTCGAAAATGGCCGGTGGTTTTAGAGGTAGTGGAGGAGGTAGATGGAGAGGAAGGACTAAGGGAAGAGGATGATGGCGACGATACCAGGTCAATCTTTGGCATGTTCAGCGCGGAAATTCCCCGATTGTCGTCGTCACTGTCGTCGTCTTCCCCTGATTCGTAAAGAATGTTGTCCAGCGATATCCTGGCAATCAGTCTATCAATTGCTTCAGCGGGTGTGATATCCCTTCGAGATAGCATCTCTCGCCGCATGGCTCGGCTGACAGTAACTGCCCTTGTTGCTTCGTCGACGCCCAGTTTGTGTTTCCTCATGGCATCGAAAATCTAGAAACACCAAACAAAATCAAACAAATCGGATCACACAAGAGAGTAAGAAAACAATAGCAATCCGCAGTACAAATATTGTGTTAGACAAAATGTATTTGATCAAAAACTACACATCAAACTTTATCTGTGCGGTGACCTTTGAATGCTACCATCTCTATTCTTTCTCAAAGGCTATATCGATACGATGGGGTATCTTGTCATCCCGATTCTAACCTACCTCGTCATCCGTGGGTCTGCTGGTGGTGCCCGGAATCGTTGTTGATAATGATTCTTGTTGCTGTTGCATTCCGCGGTTCAGTTCCTTTAGCAGAGTAGCAACGGCCCGTTCTCTCGAAAAGCCGCACCTACCCATYAGCGCGTCGATGCCCGTTCGGATCGCGGCAACAAACTCCGTTCGGGCACGGATTTCCTCTGGGACGCTTTCTATCGATGGCATATTGTCTTCCCGTGTTCTAATTGCTGTTCTCTTATTTGAAAATATATAGTGTTGTTGTGTGTGTGGTTTGTGGTATATGTAGTTGGTACTTTTTGGTGCTGTCGTTTAGTACTTGCAGATCGAGGATTGCTGTGTTGTCCTTTATGGCCTAACGTCTAGATGATATTCTAAAGTTACCGTGTTTAATTACTTATGAAATGAAGACCGAGGAAGGCTTCAAAAGTGACGGAAAGTGACAGAAAGAACGAGAACCGTAAAACACGTGTGTCTTGCTGGTTTTTTGGTTTGATGCTACAAAACTTCGTTCACGTTTCAGTGCTCGTTGGTCCGAAGATGGTCTGGCCTTCGATACGTTTTGCAGGGGAAGAACTACGGAAGTCTTGTCGTATCGTTTTGTTTTTCCTTCGATCTGTGCGGAAAGGCAGGAATGATGGCTTGGATTCGATCCGATGCGTGGGTTGAGAATGTGTTCCGCAACAGTATTCGAATGGCGGTAAAATCAGAAATAGTCTGAGGATATGCTCGAGTTGTCAAACAGGGTTGGCTTTACGTTTTGTATCAGCAACAGATGTGTCGTGCTTKGTTTTTGTGTTTCCGCTATGTATCGTGCGCAAGTATTTTTGGAGGTACGGTATGCGTACGATTTTACGGGAGCGAATTGGTGTGAGGAGATGCAATTGTAAAATATTCCGATTGTTCTCGGCTTTCTGAAGCAACAACGAAGAACACGGCAATCTAACTGTGAAATGCTCTTTGGGCTTGATTGTACGACGATGCCGTACCGTACCGTGAGCTAGTTCTCCAACTGCTCTGAGTGCATTTCAAGTAGAGAAACCTATGGTATGACTCTTGTGAGAAGAACCAAGAACAAACCGCGCATGACGCGCGATCAGAAAGAAAGAGACGAATTCTGCATTCTTCGTGTGAATTCCGACTGTCAACGAAAAAAGGTTGTTCTGWTGTTCCCAATAGAATAGAGTACGTACGTACCTTTACCTACGTAGGAGCACCAGTAGGCAATCGAGTTTTCAGTTCTCGTGACATAAAGCCATGTCGATTTCAAATTTTCGGAAATACTTCAAGTAGATTCCCCCCTCCTGGTACCAAAAATTGTGATTGGTTTTGATCACAAAAAAAATGTGATCAGAAATATCAAATTTGCCATGTTTCTAAAGCATGGGTTATTTTTCACCAAAAATTGTCCATGTTTTTCTAGGGGAGGAATTTGAAAAAGCTTGGGTTGCAGAGGGCCCAGCAGAGGAGACAGCACACATCACTCACTGACTCATTGGACTTTCGTCACACAAACCTGTACTATGGTTTTTTTTT
>CAACVS010000631.1:0-17011 GCA_900660405.1 Pseudo-nitzschia multistriata | reverse complement strand
GCCCCCCCCCCCCTAAGATCTTAGAAAATACAAGTATATAGTTATATGTTTCTGTTATTGTCAAGAATTACCTTCATCATTTGTCTTTTTACTATGGAAATTGCCTTATGCTCGATGATGGAAGTAATTCTGCTCAACCGACTTAGCGGATTTTTTCCGCATGGTACGAGTACATGATGGATTTTGATACTGTGGTGGTCGGTAGGATATTAGCGAAGTGTACGTACGTAGACTTGTACATGATTTCCTACTGTTGCAAAATTAGTTGCATTATTGATATACTTGGTACTCGTACTGGTCGTTACGTACGGTACGTGTTAACAAAAAAACAAAAAAATTGATTGTTGATCGTGTTGCTGATTGACCTCGGATTCCACGATTGAAAGAAAGATTCTTCATTGAACGAGAACGAGTACCTGGTACACGTAAGAGTACTCGTACGTACTGTAGTGATCCGTATACAGGTACGAGTTTGAGTGAATCGACTGGATCGAATCTATTCTATTTTTTTATTTCCGGTGACATCATTGGTCAATGCAATCACGTTCTGCAATGGCAATTCGAAGACGAACATGGAATATCCGAATTCTTCATCTTTCGGCTCAATTCTGTCAAGTGCTAACATACCCATCGTTTGCGATGCGATACGACACGATACGATGCGACACGACACGACACGAGAATCGAATACCTTTTGCTCTACATCAGAACGAGTCATTAAATAGTCAAGAGAAAAGATCCAACAAGATACTATTCAACATCATACAAACATTCCCGACACTATCATCACAAATCTGCGCCATCACAACAGAAGCACTTTATTCTTCCAATCGAATCACTTGAATCCAATCCTCCGATATTATTCGTAACCACCGAAGCGAAACAGTATCCAATCTACATCATATCATCAAGTTAGATCCCATCATGTCCGACAAAACAGAACCCGTCGTCGTCGACAATTACATTTCCGGTGTCTTTGTCCCCCCGTCCACCAACGACTACATGGACGTGATCAACCCTGCCGATGCCAAGACCATTGGAAAGGTGGCGGTATCGGCTTCCTCTGACGTGGACGACGCCGTTGTCTCGGCTTCCAAAGCGGCCGCAGCATGGGCCAACCGCACGATCAAGCAGCGGGCCGCGGTGATGATGAAATTCCACACGCTGGTTCAGCAGCACGCAAAGCCGCTTGCCGAACTCATTGTCAAGGAGAACGGCAAGAATCTCACGGAGGCTCTGGCCGACGTCGCCAAGGGTAACGAGACGGTCGAGTGGGCCTGCTCGCTGCCCCAGTTGGCGCCCGGAACCACGCTACGGGTTTCGGGGCAGGTATCCTGCACCGATCGCAGGGATCCACTCGGGGTGGTGGCCTGCATTGTCCCGTTTAATTTTCCCTTTATGGTTCCCATGTGGACGGTGCCGATCGCCCTGGTAATGGGGAACACGGTCGTCCTAAAGCCGAGCGAAAAGGTTCCGCTGACCATGCACTACGCCGCCGATCTCTTCAAGCAGGCCGGACTCCCCGAC
Source organism: Pseudo-nitzschia multistriata (assembly GCA_900660405.1). Taxonomy (NCBI): domain Eukaryota; phylum Bacillariophyta; class Bacillariophyceae; order Bacillariales; family Bacillariaceae; genus Pseudo-nitzschia; species Pseudo-nitzschia multistriata. The sequence goes on along the minus strand of CAACVS010000631.1, from coordinate 15,484 downwards.
GGGGTTTTCAACATGGTCCAGGGCACGAGGGCATGCGTCGAGGCCCTGGTCGACCACCCGGACGTGAAAGCGGTCACCTTTGTCGGATCCTCCCCTGTGGCCAAGATCGTGGCCCAGCGCTGCCGGGCCCTGCCCGAACCGAAACGGTGCACGGCCCTCGGTGGTGCAAAGAACCACCTGGTGGCCCTGGAGGACTGCGACGCCGAGGGAGCCGCGGCGGATATCACCGTGAGCTTTGCGGGCTGCGCGGGCCAGAGGTGCATGGCGGCCTCGGTGCTGCTGACGGTGGACGAGGGAGGAGCGGGCGAATCCGAGCCCGCGGCCGGGACCGAGCTGGTGCAAAAGATTGTTTCCACGGCCTCGGCCATCAAGGCCGGGAGCGGACCCGGCGAAATGGGGCCCGTCATTGACAAGGTTTCGTACGAGCGGATTCTTTCCTACATCGACCACTCGATCGAAAAAGGCGCGGAGGTCCTCCTGGACGGACGGAGCTGGAAGCGAGACAATGGATTCTGGATTGGTCCCACAATCCTCAAGCACACCAACCCCGAGGAAGACAAAACGCTCTCGGAGGAGGTCTTTGGGCCCGTCCTTAGCGTGTAYCCGGTGGACAGCTGGGAAAAGGCCGTTGCTATCGAGAATGCCAGTCCGTTTGGAAATGCTGCGTCGATCTATACCACCCACGGCGGCAACGCAGAATGGTTCACCTCTCGTTTCCGGGCTAGCATGTTGGGGGTCAACATTGGGTGCGTAACGCCACGCTGTTTAGTGTGTGTTTCCTGGTTTGGAATCAAATCGATGGTCGGACCGATTTTGGTCCGTCACGTCGTGGATTTCTGTTTTCCAAAATACCAACCTATTGCTTATGAATAATCTTGCCATTGAAGTGATATGCCACGAATGTGTCCGCGATTCTAAACATCGTTGTTGTTTTTTCTATTTTTTCTGTCTCTGGTTTCGAATGGTGGTGTGCCGCCGAACCCGCAACGCAGAATACCCGTACCCCGMGAGCCGTTTTCCTTCGGAGGTYTGTACGGAACCCGGAGCAAGTACGGAGACATGGACATTACCGGCGACGGTGCCATGGAATTCTTTTCCAACCGGGTCAAGGTGACCAGCAAGTGGCCCGTCGTGCGGGGTCCGCTCTCCCGCAAGCGTGGTCGTTCCGGGGACGCACCCGTCGCCACGAACGGCTCTCACAACGGAACCCACAACGRATCCTACCACGGATCCGATGCCGCCACGGAACCGAGAGATGCGGCCAATTTTGCGGGGCAGATGTAACGCACCCATGAGAGGGTCGGAACGGATGCATAACAGGTCAGCACGGGAAAAGATCCGAAGCACGACTCTCCTGCCACCGCTTGCCGCCTGCTCAGTATGCCTCTGTTTGGAAAGGCAGGTTCRAGCCCTTGGGGGAGATTCTAGTCGATGCTGCATTGGATTGRTCCCCCTGCATTAAAATTTAACTAGTTTAAAATTTTACTGTTATTCTTTACGAGTGCCTAGTGAGTACTTTTTTCTATTTTCTATACATGAGAAGAGCTCACATTTTCATTACTTCACGTACGAGATGGTAGTCATTGCGAATTCACRTGTTACATGCTAGGCTACCGGATGGGACCACGACGCTTCGTTTGCCTCTTGGACAACAGGAATTGCTGAGTATGCCTTTCTCGCSCTTCTTYCCGTCGATTCGGAAGAAGAGATCCTTCGKCTTCTTGATAGTGCGCCGTAGGCTGGAGGTAGGATGTTCCAGAACACAGTGTGGCCCAAAGTGTCCCACAGATGTATGATAGAAACAGTATGATAGAAACAGTATTCATTTTCGATCCGTCCTCTTCGAAGGTCAGCAACTCCTCGAAAACGTCTCGTCTGGTTTATGGTTTTAATGGTTTTAGATTTTTCACGACTGGAAAATGGTTTTAAAACCATTTTTCGTCGTTGTTTTTGTACCAGCTCTACGCAACTGGTTTCCGTTTCGAAGTGGTTAGCGATCGATGAAACCACTCCCCGCAGTAAACCAAGTGTGTCTCCAGTAGAATTTGTACYATGCTCTACGAGAGGGAATCCGCAAAGTTTGTCGRATTCGTCKAAATGCAAAAAGAAAATTCACTTTTTGCTCATTGCGACCCATTTCGACCCACTTTGCTTGTCATTTCTCTCTGCTCACAATCGCATTCAGAGGATGATCACCTCAGTGTAAATGCCTGAATCAACCAGCGGGTAGTGTTTGGGTAAGGGAAGTAGCCTGGCAAAGACCAGGACGCTTGGGGGAGACGACCATGCATGCGGCATGGAAGTCTCTCAACGTGTAACACCCCTCCCATTCACCATGATCCTTATTTAGCTGGAAGACAGGATAGTCGTAAGTGGAACCCTGAGGGGCGGGATAAGGATTGGGAACCCATGGCCGTTGAACTGGAAAGAGCTAGCCCTTGTTGCTGCTAGCCCCCTGCCAGGCGGAAGACCGTGGCCAATCCGACTCTAAATTGAGTGCCCGCCTTAAACAAGGCCCTGACAAAGCATGTTAATCGTGATCTGGACCACACCGCTGGGAGGCGCGCGGTGTGGTTCCGCACTCTGAAGGTGAGGGAGAATGTAAACGCCAGTGTAAACCACCAAGGGCCGTAGACCATTGCATAGGAAGTAGCCTACCACAGAGGGGGACGCTAGGGTAAAATCTGATGAGCGATTCAGCAGATGGAAACCTGACAATCCTATAGCAATGGGGCTTCAACTTGGTGGGCTGGTTAGTCACACGCAAAAGCGTGAGAAGRCAGATGCATGGAGATTATCATATCCGGTAATTATTTAGGGTAAGGTTGGGGTAGCGGTAGCCGTGCCTAGCACAGGGCCGACCCCTCCGCCCKCCGGAACAGTGTCGAATAGCCTGTGGGTACACATGATCATCTTGTCCTGACATACATTCTCTCTCTGGGCACCGAGGCAGTAGCCGAGGGAACCTAAAGAAGCAACAGCAAAAAAAACAAAAAAAAACAACAATCAACCAACGGAGCGGAGCGGAGCGACGAAAACCGGAGCAACGGTAAGTGCAGATGGAAGCGGAAATTGCAACGAACGCGCCCCGGTTGCGGTTGCGGTTCGATTCGATTTGCCCATTGCTTATACCGCTCGGGTTCTGTTCCGAAACGATGCCAAATCGATGGCAAATGATTCGCCGGCAATCCACCATGCAGGTGCGAAGACACGGTGGGTTACACGTGTACGATAGAAAAAGTGTTGATCGTTTTAGTATTGGTATTAGTTCTAGTATTCGCAAAATGTGTTCCCGTGACGAGTGAGTGTGGCATTGTTTCTTTTGGTTGCTTGGTTTGTTTYGCACGATTGTGTGACTCAACGTCCCTGCGCAATGCATGGATGGAAGGAATGGATGGAATGCACAAGTGGAAATCGCGCATGGAATGGAATGGAACGACCGCGCAGGCGGATTTCGGAGCAACGGTGCTTGGGGCTGGGTGTGAAATGCGGTGCGGTGCCCGGGGTGCGATGCATGTGTCGCGTGGCGTGGTGTGGTGTGGCGTGGCGTGGCAGCCTGTGGCGTGCCTTCGGGGGCGTTTTGCCTTCCCGTCCGGTGTTGCAAAACCACGACCGTGCGTGTGCCTTTCAACAAAGGGTGTGTGACCAAGCCATTGCGGGTTYTCTGGTGTTTCGGTTGTGGCGATGCGATGCGCTGCGACGCGATGCGCTGCACTGCCTTGCCATCGCCTGGTGCTCGGTGTGAATGGCAGTGGAGCTTTGCGGGTGGTGGGCACCTTCCTAGCGGCCCGCCCCCCGGCGGCGTCCGCTCCTTTGCTTCCGCTCTCGCCGCTGGTCCAGTTTCTTCCTCCAGGCGGCCCTCCGCTCGGCCCGCCAGTATCTGTGCTTTTTCGCCGCCTCCGAGGCGGCCTCGAGGGAAAAGACGGCTTTCGAGAGGAAATTCTTGAGAACGACGCCGGCCGAGGCCGCCAGGGGAAAAAAGACCAAGGGTTCTTTTTCCCTTGCCTCCGGCGACCCGACCAGGTAGGACCAGACCTCCGCGGACGGGGGGAGGGCCAGCACCGAGGCCAAAGGGGCCGGCCCCTCCGCGGCCCTCGAGGGTGCCCCTTTTCCCCCGTGGGRAAGCTCTTGCGAAACGGTGGTGGTCGCTGCCGTCGCCGTCGCCGCGGCCTCGGCCACGTCCGCGAGGATTTTCTTGGTGGTGTCGAGCACGGAAGCGGTGGCCGCCGTGGTGGAGTTGTGGGCAGTGGCGGTGGCGGTTGCAGTGGCCTCCGCCACGTCCGCGAGGATTTTCTTGGTGGTGTCGAGCACGGAAGCGGTGGCCGCCGAGGTGGAGTTGTGGGCAGTGGCGGTGGCGGTTGCCGTAGCGGTAGCCGCGGCCTCGGCCACGTCCGCGAGGATTTTCTTGGTGGTGTCCAGCACCGAAAGGGTGGAGTTGTGGGCGATGTCGTTGGCGTTGTCGTTGGCGTTGTCGTTGGCATTATGCTTGGAATTGGCAGGCCGCGAACGAACCACCGCATCGCCGGGCTTGGGTTTGGCCTTTGTGTTGGCTGTCGTCTTTGCCTCGGGCTGCTCTTGTTTTGCCTTTGCCTTTGCCTTTGGCGTTGCTTTTGCTTTTGCCTTGGCGTTTGCGTTCGCCCTGGCCTTTGCGTTTGATGCCACGGTTTCTTTCGCGTTCGGTGGTTCCACCACGACAGACGGCGCGGGCTCGAAAAGGGGAACCGGCACCAGCGACGAAAGCAGCGGCGGCAGCGACGACGACGAAAACAGCGACGAGGAAAGGCCCGTTCCCAGAGCCCCCCCCAAGCAGCACGAATGCACCAGGGCCACAACTAGGGCCAGCGAGACCAGGCCCACGGGAGAAATCGGTGCGGCCCTTCCGGGAAGGTCCTCCTTTTCCTCGTCGGTTTCGGTTTCCTCGTCGTCGGTTTCGGTTTCCTCCCCGGCCAGGAGGTCGCACGCGGCCTTTTCCATCCTGGCCATGGATTCCTCGAAGCGGATCGCCCGGGGACGGAAAGGGGAGAGGGAGGCCCCCGAGGGGGCGGTGGTTTTTGTTTCGGGCTCGTTCGAAGGCGGCGCCACCGAGCCGGAAAACGAGCCGCTTCCGAGGGAGGCCTCCGTGGACACCGTGGCGGGGGTGGCGGCGACCGCCYCGGGGGCCTTGGCCTTGGACTCCCCCTCCCGGCTTGTGGCGTGTGCGTGCGAGAGGTACTCCTGAAAMGAACTCCCGTGTGCTTTTGGGGGAACCGCACCCTCGCGGGGCTTCCCGGGGGGGGGACAAAAGGCCGGGATCGGGCAGAACATGGCGGACGCGGAGAGCTGTGCGGCGGCGATGCGGTCTCGTTCGTCGTTYCGGTTGCGAGAGAAGGGTGGTCKTTGTTTTGCCTTCCCGCGACTYKGTTTGTCCTTGTSCTTGTSSYTGTGCTTGTGCTTGTGCYTGYGACGGTTTTTGTGCTTGTGGAATCGCCGTTCGCTCGTAGGAGATCCTTCCGCGTTGCTCCGCGGAGTCCTGCTGTTCTTGTTCTTTTTGCTGCCGGTSTTGGAGCTGTTGCTGTCGTTGCTGYTGCTGTYGYTGCTGGTGTTGCTGCTGGTGTTGTCCCTGCTGCTGTTGTTGGTTTCGTCGGTGTGGAGACTTCCGGTGCCCGCCATGAACCGGAACGTATCAATGGCACTCCGGGGATTGCGTTTCGTTTCGTTYCGTTTCGGTGGGTTGCCTTTCTCGTGGGRTGCCGGTATGGTACGGTACGGTACCAGYTACGGTACGGTATGCAAATAGGAACAACGCTCAACGGAGGGGTGACGCGCCGTTTCGAACGAAAGATACCCCTCTGCGTCTGTCGCGCTTCAAGATGGACCAATCGACCGGGGTCTTCGAAGGGTGGCMGAATCGCCACTTTTTCGCAAGAGTACGAGTACGGGAAGGTACTCGTACTGAATGGTGTACTTTACTACGTCTAGTGTGGTATCCTACGGGAGTCTTGTATCTCTGCTAGCAATTCGTGTTGTGATTTATGGTTTATTGCCTCTTGTTGCGGTGYTTGCACCGGATTGGTGGGTTCTTTGTTCCGTCTTTGGCTTCGGTAGGACCGTACGAGTTCCCGTACAACCAACTAACTATTTACTGTACGTATCGGCCTGCCCATAAATCGTGCCATACCGGTACGTATCCATGMRTGGGGTTCGGAACGGTTGGGAAACCGGYATCGCACCGTGTTGCGGGAARGATGATGTCACTTTTTGGCCGGGAGCGGAGGSGAGGAACGAACGGGATGTGCCCTGTTGTACTGCGGASGTACGTACGTACGATGTCCCTATCGTGCTTCCTCGCCCCGGTCGTGTAGTGTAGTGTGCAACAAAGCAAAGGGGGCGGGAGCTGCAGCATACCGTACGGTAGCGTAGCAGCTGCACGCGGTTCCATGGATTCCCGCCAAAATCGAAACGTAGGAAAGTTGCGTACAAACCTACGGTAGCTTCTAGTAGTACCCGTACCTACGCATGCATCCTTTCAGCGATGTGCGCTCGCCAAAGAAATACTACTACGTACTCCAAATAAATGMAACACGTGAACACGTAATGGGTCCGCACACCGGACCGAAGAGCGGGCGGAGGACGAACCACGGTCGGTGTTGGTTTCTGTGTTTGGTACGTACGTAGGATATGGCATCAAGGTATGGGGAATATGTCCTTGAACCCACGATTGGACACGTGCCGTTCGAGCCGGCAGGCTTATCGGCAGAGCACGAGTACGGGTACGTAGTTTACGAGTACCATACCGTAGGCAGGATTCTACGAAACAACACACGAACAACGGGGCCGCAGTGTTGCGGAGTGAATTGCGGCGTTGTTCTTCTATGGATGCTTGTGTTTGTGTTTGTGTTTGTGTTTTTGTTTGTTGGAAAACATACAGCTCCTGCTTGGATGCTGCGCTGCTCTGTCTGCTCCTCTCCAGCAACGCGTTGCATTTCGAAGCAGCCCAAACGACCCACACCCTACCCGACCGCTACCGCTACCGCTACCGCTCGATACCACAATGCCGCTCCGGGGGAAACCGAAACCCAAGCCCCTCGCTCGGCTTGCTTCCGCCCTGCTGGTCCTGGCCCTGGCGGCCCCGCTTCGRAGGGCGGCTTCCGCTTCGGAGGCCGCCTCCGATCCGGGGGGGCTTCCCCTCCCCCCCCACCTCCTGGCGCTGAACGACGGAACCACCATGCCGAGGGTCGGCCTGGGGGTCGCCCTCGTGGGGGAAAAGACCTACGCTGCCGTCTCCCACGCGATCGGGACCGCCGGGTACCGGCTGGTGGACACGGCGGCGGAGGAATCCTACGGGAACGAGGCCGAGGTGGGCTCCGCCGTCCGGGACTTTTACCGGAAGCAAGGGACGAGCCGGGGCAGCAGCAGCAACGACAACGACAGCAGCAGCAGCAGCAACGACAACAGCAACAACAACAGCAGCAACAACAGCAACAACAACCACGACAACCACCACGTCTTTCTGACCACCAAGCTCTGGGATTCCGACCACGGATTCTACAACACGCTCCGGGCCTTTTTCGAATCCCACGCGGAGATCAACAGATACCACGTGGACGGAGRCGATGCCGGGGACGGCACCACCAATGCTGCCTCCGGCGACGACGAAGAAGAAGACGAAACAGAAGCCCTGCCCATCGATCTGTACCTCATCCACTCCCCCTTTGGCGGCAAGCTCCTGGAAACCTGGGACGCCCTCCTCTACCTGCAGAAATTCCACCCCGACAAGGTCAGATCCATCGGCGTCTCCAACTTTGGGATCGACCACCTGGAGGTCCTCCGGGAGGCCGGGAGGCCGATGCCGGCGGTCAACCAGATCGAGCTCCACCCGCTGGTCTACGGCCAGCGGAGGGACCTCCTGGACTACTGCGAGGAACAAGGGATCGTCGTCCAGGCCTACGGGAGCCTCATGCACGGGTACGACCGGTTCCTGGCCGATCCCCCGCCTGTTCTGTCGGAGATGGCAGGCCGGTACAGCGACAGCGACAACGACAACGCCGAGAAGGGCGGAAGGGCCGTCGGCGTGACCCACGTCCTCCTCCAGTGGGCCCTCCAGCACGGATTCGCCATCATTCCCAAGTCCGGCCGGACCGACCGCATCACGGACAACGTCCGGTACATCGACCTCGGAATGCAAATGCAAATCGAACAAGGGGGAGGCAGGGGAGAAGGCCTCTGGCTYTCGGGGGAGGACATGGCCCTCCTGGACGGCTGGGGGGACCACCTCCCCTACCGCCACCGGAACCTCTACAAGAGGGACTGGAACTGGAACCCGATCGACGAGGCCCCGGTCCACGCCGGGAACGCTACGGGCTACTGGCCGGGCTACGAGGGCGTCGACCCGGAGGGCCTGGCCGACCGGCTGGACGACGACGACGACGGATACGGCGACAACGACAACGACGACCCTGGACGGCTGGGGGGACCACCTCCCCTACCGCCACCGGAACCTCTACAAGAGGGACTGGAACTGGAACCCGATCGACGAGGCCCCGGTCCACGCCGGGAACGCTACGGGCTACTGGCCGGGCTACGAGGGCGTCGACCCGGAGGGCCTGGCCGACCGGCTGGACGACGACGACGACGGATACGGCGACAACAACAATGACGACAACGACAACGACGACGACAACGACAACGACGACGATGGATACGGATACTACGGAAGCGAAAGCCAGAGGAGGCGAAACGCGGGAAAGAAATTCGACGAGCTGTAAGCAAGCCGGCGCACCGCGAACGGCGAGCGAGCGCTGCGGGTCCGTCGCAACGCCAAGCCAAAGCCAGAGCCAAGCCAAAGCCAGAGCCAGGCCAATCGAGGAAGGTTGGGACCGACCGGGCTTTTCCGAGCCAGAGGAGATGGTGCGGGAGACGAAGGAACCATCGCTGTCCTCCGACTCTCTGCCATTCGTACAAGCACGAGTACGTACCGTACGGTGCCCATGTTATACCACGAACGCCTGCCGGAGCTGKTCCTGCCCCATCGTTCCGGCACAGCGCTGTTGCCGATTCTCCGCGTTTGTGGTGGGTTAACAGGCATCCAACAAAATGTACCGCATCGTTAAAATAACAAAATACTGTACGTACGGTTGTTAGTTTCGTCTTCTTTCTCCAAMCGGAATAGATCTCGCAATTTTTTCATGATTGCATTCACTATCCCCATCCTTAGTTGCGCATACCATTCCCAGTGGTTTTTGGAGGTGCAGCGTCGAAATCGAATCCGTTTGGCAAGTTTTTTTTTGTCCCTCCAAGTTTCCTTTTCTTCCCTCTCTCTCATTCACTCYGAGGACCAATGACTTTCCTACCGTTGGCAATCTCAGTAGTAGGGTACGTACAGTACTACCGTACTGTAATTACGGTACAAAACGTTGCGGTTCAAACATGCCGCTGGTTGTTCTCGAAAGAAACAATCGATTTCCAGTCTCGAACAACAATCATACCGGTACACTCTGCCTCTGCCTGTGAACCTACAGCAGTTCCGCACCATTCGCGACAATCAGCGCAGCGATTGCCGATTCCCGATCGACCGACCAACACCAGGAACCAGCACTCGACGGCCTTCCAACCGAGGCAAACAGCAGCCCAGCGAGCACCACCCAACCCAACCCAACCCAACCATCTTCGGCAGAAACCAACAAACAGGCAGCACCGCTGGTTGTCGCACAAACACACCGCACCACCCGCCGAGCAGGTTCGGAGCGTTTCCACCCATGTCCTCCTCCTCCTCCTCTTCCGCGGCCCCCTCCGCCGATCCGGTGATCCGCAACCGAGACATGCTGGCCCTCAAGAATTACATCACGGCCAAGGACAGCAATCCGCGGCAGGGCCTCTCCGAAACGACCCTCCTCATCGACCTGACCCACTCGAACCTCGTCCAGAAACACATCGAGATCCGCTTCGACAAGCACGACCGCCTCCGGGACGTCCGAGAAAAGATCCACCAGAAGACGGGCACCGCCCCGCACTTCCAGACCCTCCTCCTWAAGTGCAGCGGGCAGACGCTCTTCGAGATCGACGCCACCGACGAATCCTACGACCGGCACAAGCTGGGCTTTTTCTTTGGGGATCCCTACGCAAACTGCGGCCTGGAGGTCCACTGCATCGACACGAACCCGCTCAGCGGGAGCCGCAACGGCCAGTACGAGGACGTCTCGCTGGTCGAAAAATACCGCATGTCCGACGAGGAGTACGACAAGCGGAAGGGGACCCTGCGGGACTGGGCCAAGGTCCAGCTGGAAAAAGACGAAAGCTTTACCCTGGCCAGGCACGCAAGGGAGCACCGGGAAAAGGTCGAGGCCCTCCGCGAGTTCAAGCTCGGGAACTCCCCGCTCCCCTACGGCTACGTCGTCGACTCGACCGGCAAGGACATCGTCAAGGGGGACGAGCCGGACTACGACGACCTGGTGGAGCAGAGGAAGCTTAGCCAGCGCAAGCAGGCTTGCGACCATGGCTCGAACGAGACCTCCGTCGAGGGGATCTTTGTGGGCGACCGGTGCGAGGTGATGCCCGGCAGCCGCCGGGGCAGGGTGTCCTACGTCGGGCCGGTCCGGGAGCTGGACGACCGGCCGGATTCCTTCTGGGTCGGGGTGACCTTCGACGAGCCCGTCGGAAAGACCGACGGGGCCGCCATTGACCCGCGCACCGGAGCGAGAAGGTCCTACTTCGAGGCGCCCCCGGGATACGCGAGTTTTGTAAGGGGAAAGAACGTGGAGGTCGGGGATTTCCCCGAGCTCGATCTCTTTGGCGACGACGACGACAGCAGCGACGAGGACGAATTGTAGCGCGGGCCGGGCCGGGCCGCCCGGGATCCGGTCTCTGCGTTCCTCGTTCTTTGTCGCCAATCTCCGAAGTCCACGTGTCGTTCTGTGCCAGGGCGTTCGATGGATCGAATGGACCAGACAACGAGACGGGCATCTATGGTTCGGTAGTGGATTGTGGAAGATAGATTGACCGCGTTCCGGAGCTTTTTGTTCGTCTGGAATTGCTGACAGCGGATTGCGGTCATTGGCACTGGCACGTAGAACACGAGAAGACCAAACAACTTGGATCGCAGACTCGGAGTCACTCCTGCCGGTGATTCTGGATTAAATTTGTGAAACGTCTAGATTCCGGATCTATTATTGTTTGTAAGCTACTCTGCGATCAGGTCGACACAAGAGCGTTCAGAACACAGCACCAAGCTACTTCAGCTGGGCCTGCGAGAACTTCCAGGTCCAAAATGATTACCTTAATGCTACAGTTTAGAAGACTCTGTGTCATGCTTTACCAAGTCGCGAAAATTTTTGACGGATCTCGTATCCCCCGTGAATAAATAACGTTAGTCGCACCATCGTAGCAAGGGATCATGTTTGCTGTAGGAGATGGTATTATGAATACGTTCGAAAAACTTGATTCTCGCACTAAAAGTTATCGATTGGTTGCCATTTTTAATTTTATGATCCCATTCTACAGATCACAACAGAGAGTTTTCTCCCCATTTCCAGCATGGTTTGCAACTGGCTTCCCTGCAGAGAAAGAAGTAGACTTGGATCTGTGCTGCGGGAAGAATTGAAAACTAAATTTGCAGATTTTGTTCAGTGTTCTAGACTAATGATGGYATTGTTAATTATCGCCAATGGCATCATTGAATTAGTGTGGAAAGTTGGTATGGATCGTATTCCTATATTTTATTTTTGCGCTATGTTTCCCGTCTTCATTTTTTCCATCTCAACACAACCCGAGTTTTCAATTGAAAGTTGATCTTCGGGTACACTGGTTGAGGAGTCACAGTAGTTCTTTGGTTATTCGAAAAAAGTATTGATCTCGCCAAAGAGTGCAAGTGACTTAACACCATGATAAGATATCAAGAAACTGTTTACCAGGCTCCTCCGAAGTTCCCACCACCGCCTCCGTAGCCGCCGCCTCCGTAGCCACCACCGTAACCACCGCCGCCGCCGTAGCCGCCGCCACCACCGTAGCCGCTGTTGCGATTCCCGCCACGACTTCCACCATCGTTGTGGCTCTTACGGTAATCACGTCCTCCGAAGTTGTTTCGGCCACCGCCACTTCGACGGCCACCTCCACCACGGCCACTGTACGAAGCCATCTGGTTCAACCATTGAGGTACTTCTTGCTCATTCTCGTCGAGCATGTCACGAAGTTCGCGAATGATTCCAGAGTTCTTTTCGTTCACGAAAGAGAGAGCGTTACCAGTATTTCCAGCACGTCCTGTACGACCAATTCTGTGCACATAGTCATCAATATTGGTTGGCAAATCGTAATTAACTACTTGGGTGACGTTCGGAATATCCAAACCACGACTCGCAACGTCGGTGGCAGCCATGACTGGAGTGTTTCCCCGCTTGAAGCTTCGTAGGGAGTCTTCACGTTCACGCTGGGACTTGTCTCCGTGAATGGAACAGGCTGGGAATCCATTTTCGCACAAAACATCCTCGAGATAATCGCAATTACGCTTTGTTTCAGTGAAGATCAAAATCAAACCATCTTCGATAGTCAAGAGAAATTTCATCAASGAATCCAACTTGTCACGTTCTTCGACGTACTCGATCTTTTGGGTTACATCCTTGGAGGCAGAACCGACACGACCAACGGTCAAGAAGATGTAATCACGAAGGAAATCACTAGCCAAACGTTGAATTTGTGCGGGGAAGGTCGCACTAAACATCATCGTTTGGCGGTCATCACCTTGGGGCATACCAGATTCTTCAACGATGCGACGAATTTGAGGTTCTAGAGAAATTACGAAGAGTTAGAAAATCAAATTGATACGAAGGAGTCGTACATGTTTCCAAACAGAAATTGTCCGTTCAGATCTTATGTCGGTACTTACCAAAACCCATGTCAAGCATACGATCAGCTTCGTCCAAAACCAAGAACTTGATATTTTCCATGCCCAATCGGCCACGTTCGATCAAATCCACCAATCGTCCAGGGGTTGCTACCAACAAATCGCATCCACGTTCGATTTGACGGAGCTGGTCACGGACTTCGGCACCACCATAGATGCACACAGTTGCGATGCCGGTGCAGTAAGTGAAACGGCGTGCTTCGTCGAAGATTTGCTGGGCGAGTTCACGGGTTGGAGCCATGACCAAGGCTTCCGGGTAGACCTGACGTCGGCCTCCGGCAGGAGATTCGCTTCCACCCTTGGCACACATCGACATGATGATGGGAAAAAGGAATCCAGCTGTTTTACCACTACCAGTTTGAGCGCAAGCCATCAAATCACGACCGGCACTACCGATAGGACAGGAGTACTTTTGTACTGGAGTGGGCCTGGTGTATCCACAGAGCTGGGTACAGCGGAAGAGATCGGCACCAATGGTTTCCTCTGAGTAAATATCGATGGGTTCGGGTGCGTTCTCTCCGGAAACTTCGACGGGAATTTTGTCGTAGTTGTCAAAGTTGATACCGGTCGTTTGGTGGTCGGAAGTGTAGAGGGTGCGTTCCAAACGTGGGTCGGGCTGCATGTCGCCGTGGAATCCACGTTCGTTTTTGCGAGCATTTGACCCACGTCCATAGCCACCGCCACTTCTTCCGCCGTAGCTTCCTCTGCGATCTCCTCCTGAGTCTCCTACGTCGCTCCAACGTGAGTTGCGACGAGGCTCGCCACCTCCGCGGCCTCCACCGTAGCTTCCACGTCGATCATCTCCGTAACTTCCTCTGCGATCGTTGCCATATGATCCTCCACGTCGGTCGTTGTTGTAACCTCCGCCTCGATTGTTATCGCGGGGTTCGTTTCCGCCACCACTGCTCTGAGAGTTTCTCAGATGCGGTGGCACATATTTAGTACCTTCGATTTTCGTTGTTGTAGTTGCAGTTGTAGTCGTCGACGACATCGTAGTTGTTTGTGGTACATTCAAGAACGTACATATGCCACGAAGTGGAGGGGATGAAGCGATGGAGAGGTGAGAAGATGATATTTCGCGTGAAAGTTTTCATCGTGGTTTTGGCACGATTCAACACTAAATTGCTTTGCTGCTCGAATTTCGACATTAGCAAGGACGTCAGAGAGCCATTGCAAATGCGTTCGAAGGCTGGTGAAATATTTTAAGTTCCGGTTTCGATACCTCCTCTTGTCGACGTTTAAAGCCAGACAAATTCAAAGACAAACTGAATTAATGATACAAAAGAAACCATCATTGTTTCATTCCCGAAGACTGTAACGCGAAACCCTTCGAACTCTGTTCCGAGATAAATAAATACGTCGTACAAATTTGACGCAAAAAACTAAAGTTCGAACTCTTTTCGGTTGGCGAGCAGACGTATCGGCTGAAAACCCAAACGGGCCACGAAGTTCTTGTGCTCGTCGCAACAACATCCACTGTGTTTGCTGTTTTCGAACGCACTCTCTACCGATGGTGCATGGCATTAGACCTTGTGGCCTCGACAAAATAGAAGAGCACATCATTCACATCAATACTGTTTGATCAGGCATGTGCTTCTCGTAGTCTTACCATTTTGCATTACAAGGGCCGTGTATACTTCCGCGCAACTTAGGTCAAACACCGAAGTTAAATTTGTGGGAGAGGGAAAGCGCAGAAATTAAGCGCTTCGTTTCGCAGGTTGGTTATTCGCTACCGATACGCTGTCCGTCGTGCGTCAAATAATTCGAATGTCAGCAACTGCTTCAGAAGAACCGAAGACGTCATTGCTCGTGGAAAAAAATGGTGAACACAACGCGCGACTTCCGGTGCGGTCTGCAAAAGCAAGCAGTGTTGTGTGGTGAAAAGAATTTTTGGTCAGGCCGTCGTCAGTTACTTTCTTTGGTTCTCTCGAACGCAGAATAGACTGATTTTTTATTTCGATTTTTTTCAAATGAATCCTAGTACGAGGAAGCGTGGTACGAATTTGCACTCAGGGGTCATAAATTTAGGAGGGGTCCGCAACGCCTGTAGGGTCGAACGCGCATTGTTTTGCATGAGAGAGAAAAATTCTCATTCCATCCTCGGTACAAAGAAGAAAAATTCAGCTCCAAGGATTTTTCCAGCTCTCATTTTCACTGCATTAGTACTAGTACAAGTAGTAGTAGTAGTAGTAGTAGTAGTAGTAGTAGTAGTAGTACTACTACTACTACTACTACTACTACTACTACTACTAGTAGTAGTAGTAGTAGTAGTAGTACTGCAAGTACTACTACTACTACTACTGCTATTACTACTAGTACTACTCCTGGGGACTCGCAACTGAGACCCTTTTACTATACTAGTACCACCATACTTCTTGTTGCAAAAAAGAAGGGCTCAGAGATTGTTCAGAAATATACTAGTAGTTTTTTTCAGGTTTTTGGGTTTTATGTGCCACTTAGTAAAAAATGTTGAGATATGGAACAACTTAATGAGGTGTATTCTTTGTGTAGTACGCACATTGAGGCAGACCACTACATATTGCTGCACCATGCATACTACTAGTAGTAGCTAGTAGTAGTCATTGTTGTCTTTCCCTTCTAGTACTACTAGTG